>VXBR01007648.1:1040204-1086467 GCA_013400215.1 Cisticola juncidis | reverse complement strand
AAAAAAAAAAAAATCAATGAAATAGTAACTTTTATATAGAAACTACCATCTTAAACTTGATGGCAATACAGTGGCTTATTAGATAGCGACGGTATGTATTTAGGAGTTACAAATGTAATGTGTTGGCAACTGTTGAATTTTGTTTCTTCTAGTGCTTGGCTGCATGAAAATATCAATAAATTGAACCAAAGTGTGCTAGGATAAGTACTTTATTCCATTCTGAGAGACTGGTGCCATATTAAATAAACCAGCACACTCATAGCAATAAAACATTCCACTTTAAATAAATCCTAGATGAATGATAATATATAGTGTTTCTGAATGCTTCATGAAATAAAAATTATATTCTATTAGCACAGTAGCCAAGCCTTGTTTACAATTACCTCTTCTAATTCAGGTAGGAGTAGTGCTTCTTTTTCAGTACCAAGAAAGAAGCTTGGAATTTTTGAGTTCGTGGCAATAATTTCTAGTACCTGTTCAGAAAAACTCCTTGCTTTCTTTTTTTTCCCTATTTTAAATTACGTTGCTGAAAAATCAGAAACCTTATGCATCCTCAAGACACTCAGGTCAGAAAAATGAGAAAAGAGATATTCCTAGATGATACATAAATGCACAGAAAACTAATTTAAAATTGGAATACTTCTTTTGATGTTCAGATTATTTGGATGATCTGCTTTCATAGAATGAAATATCTCCTTGTAGTTTGGTCAATAAATAAAAGACAAGCACTTTTCTTCAATAGATGCAATCTTAAAAGACCAATACTCATCAAAGGCAAAAGACACCAGGGATACTTACTCTTTATAATTGCACTGCAATTCAAATGTATTTTTATGTTTTTCTTTTCTACAGAAACGACATGAGAAGTTTCAGTCATTATCTATATGAGGAAAATGTGTTCTTTTTCTCCCGATTTAAAAATTTCCCACTGTTCGGCATCCCACAAAGTAATATTATTGAAGTGATAAATTAGATTTTATTGCTTACTGAGCAACGATTGGACTTCTGCTAATCATTTCTAATGAAGCAAATCATGTTAACAGTGGGTTGCAGGCAAATCAATGCCAGTAATTTTATTTTAAGGAACTCTTTTTATATGTTAGATAAAGGAAATTAAAAAATATTGTTGCTTGATAAAATGTAAAGGATTGGAAAGAATATGACATTTTCTAAGTATGAGACATGAAAATACCTTTTTCCTAGCACCAAATTCCCACTGAGTTTGTGTCAGAAAATACAAAACAGCAAATGTTTGTAGAAGAAGAGAGGATGAATTCTGTCTATTTTTTTAGAGGAATCTGTGTGGAGATAGGAGACTTTCCAGTGTGTTGTTATAAGATGATGAGATTTCATATCACTGTCCCAGTTAACACCTCAGACTCAAACATTTTCAGGATTACTTGCTAGTTTTTAATATTTTAGATAAGATAAAATAATGTCAGTGCTGAAATACTGTCCTTGGAGACAAATCAGACAATGGAAAGAAGTGCAAGACTATAGTGGCTGTAGTTTTTACATTTCTTTACCCATAGGGTCTTATATTTCCCCCCTCCTTGTTGGACACAGGCCCTAGATCTGGACCCCAGGTCCACGTAGATGTGCCCTGTGGGCCCCAGCCTTGCACTCCAAACCACCAGTAATCACTGCTTTTGTCCTTACTTCCCTCATCTTGCTCACCTGAAACTTTGATTAGTCCATTTTTCCTATAACCACACTCTCTCTACAATGTGCTTAATCTAGCCCCTGTTTGCACAGTTTCCATCAGACAGAATACTCCAGGAGATGATGGAAATAATGTTAATGTTTGCCTTGGTGAACTAGACATCATGAAAGTAGCTGTGCATCTGGCACAAAAATTAGTATGAGTTTAATAAGAAACTACATTAATTTTCCTGTAAGAGGACATAGGAAAGCTCATCTGGAAAATTTAATAAGATTTAACAGTACGAAAGAGTACAAGCATCTTTTCTTTTTGGGCTTGAATTTATTTGCTATGTTATTGGGGGTTTTTTGTTTGGTTGTTGTTGTTGCAATTGTTTTGTCACCTCTACAGTGAAAAATTTTCCTGAAAGCATCTAGCTCTTCAAACTGGGAATGGGATTGAGAGTTGCTCTTCATATGTGGGTTTCAGAAAGTTCTGTACAGTTGGTTGAGGGAGGAGTTTGGGCCCTTGCTTGTCATAAACTCAGCAGCCAAAATTCAAGTCAAAAGATGCTGTGCTACCCAAAACACCACTGCTGGTGTTTCATGTTGGCATGGATGCTGGCTAAAGACAGATACCAGCTAAATCATTTTGTCATATGACTCTTTGAGAACTTCACAGAATGATCCCATGGTGAGTGATTTTATCCCTTAAATATGAAATTAGTTGCCACTTTAACATCAGTATGAAGAAAATGTTTGATGAGGATCAGTATGTAGGTGATGTAACTAAGGAAACTGTTTATTTTTACTTTCCTAAATATTTCTTGATCTGCTTTGTAACCTGACAGTTTTTTCGTGTTTTCAATGCTTTTTTTTTCATTTCACAGATTCTGAAAGTGAGTTTAGAAGACCTTTGAAAGAATTCTGGAAAACCTTTGAGAGTCCTTTGAAGAACTCTATCCTATTATTTTGCACAGTAGCTCACATAAAAGAGGTCTGTGCAGTGCATAATACAGTTTTCCTAAACATGTCCTTCTTAAGAAAACAGTAGATTTCAGTTTCATTCTGTTTCAGGCTGACCTTCCCCACACCCACTTTTTGAGGCTACTTGTATAAAAGTTGCATCAGAGGACACACACTTCTGAATTGTCACTGAGGAGGAGCACAGGACCCACCTCGCAGGCTCCACCTGCACTTGAAAGCCTTGCCCTTCATGGCCTGTTCGTTCCTTCTGACCTTGATTTTACATGTTTTATTTAGAGCTCAGCAGAAGACACTGATACCCTAGCAATGAGCTGACAGGGAACAACCAGCTCAGGATGCTTGGTTACTTATTTTATGGCACTGGCTATTGTATGTGGTTCTGTAGGAAGGGTATTGGAGCTTCTCTTCACTGCTGCATTGAGTGCTCAGTCCAAATTAAACTGCTGCTGTTATAGGTTTACTTCACTTTTCCTTAAATTACTTTGAAGTTAATCTAATTTCATGGCCTTTCACCCACTTGTCAAATTTAACCTGCAAAAATATCAGGTTTTCTAAAAAAATTTTTTTATGAAGCAAAACTTTGACATGATGAAACAGCTCAGACAATGTTATAAGAAGAGGAACAAGACACATGAAAGATTGGTACCTCTGTAGATTAATTTCTCTGTTATGTCAGTCTGTTAAAAAACCTCAGTAATAACAGTCTTGTTGGTACACTAATAAAACCTACTCTGCTTAGTGCAGCTACACTTTTTTCAGTGGGACCAATGTTATGGTTTAGGAAGGGTATTCCCCTATTTAATAATCCCACTACAAAGAGATCCTCCAGCTACTCCCCTTCCTGCCTTCCAGTTGGAGACATGAAAAGGACAGATCAGGTTGAGATGAGAACAATTTACTGGAAACAACAATGAGTTAAGGAAAAAAAAAACAGTAGCAGTGACAACATCAATAACAAAAGTGTACAAAAAGGGAGGGTGTTTTATATGCAAAATGCCAACCGAATGAAAAACAGTGTTGGACAGACCCTACATCTGTCACTCTTGCTGCCCTGACCAGAAAGGGTCTTCTTTCTACAGTGAGAGGGAGTCCTTTCCCTCTGCCCCTGGTCTGCTTCAACCCTTATCCTCCCAGGCTGCTAGAACCGACTGAACTTTTCAGTGTGGCTGTAAATTAAGGGTCTAAACTACTGACCTGGACACATTTAATAGCCATCTGGAGATCCTTCCAAGAAGGTGATTCATTTGCTCAGAGAGCTGTCGCTGAAAGTACCTACTCTTTCCATCCACTACAAAGCAATCTTGGGCAATTAGCTGCAACAGCTCAGAGCCATCTTAGAGACATAAGTTTTGGAAAGCTAGTGGGGAAAGCTACCACTTAGGAGGGAAGGCATCGGCCACACAGAAAGCATTATTCTCACCTCCATGTTAGAGATGGACACATTAGGCCAAGAGGATGCTAGTTGCTTACTGAGTGTCCTGTAGTCAGTTTATGACAGTAACAGGTGTCCTATGAAAGTCTGTACATTAACCATTAATAAGACATTAAGATGCCCAGGCATTTAAGTTTATATAACAGCATGATGTGAGTGATTGTGGGTTGTTTTAACTCATTTATAACTTCACTGGTTAAATTAATGCTCAGATTTCAGGTCCTAAAAAAATCAGCACGCAATATTTGGGAAATGATCTCCAGATTGCTGTTATTTTTCCTACTGATGCTTAAATAATTTTGATAGATTGATACATAGTTTTGAAAATGGTCAAACTGCATCTGACTTCAGCATTTGGACATAATGACTTGACTGCAACAGATGTCATGTTTATGTCAGAATGATGCATGAGTCACACTATTCTGCCATGTTAAAAGAAACACTTGTTATTTTTAGAATTTGGCTTATAAACAAGTCACATTTCCATTTGCTGCCCCAGGGTGAAAGAGTAGCTGTCATTTTGCTGATTGCACATACTGCACCATATGTCCGAATCCTGAACTCCTGCAAAGTTGGGTGGAAAAGTCAAATGCAATATGTAACTTTCTTCCTCTCTTTCTGTCTTTGTCTTTTCAAGCATGAAATATTTATGACTTATTTTCATGGCTGATCTAATTGTTTCCACCGACAGAGTGCAAAAATCAGTCAATAATTATAAGGTTGCCTTATGTGTTTATAGTGGTTTTAAAAGTGTCCTGGCTTTTCAGGGATTTGTTCTCCTGACCCACAAGACAACAGCATTTTTTGGAACTGAAGCTCTAAGGTTATTTAATTCTGTATCACCATTGCTGACAAATTTCTGAAATTGTGCCTTCTAGATATATTTTTGTGACCACAATATCCCTTGTTTTTTATTTGTCTTTAAAAACAAAAAACCCCCATATCTTTGTATGTGAACTCCCTGTCCTTTGCTATTGTTTTTGTTTCACTGAGAAAAAAATTAAAAGAAGAAAGACATTTAAATTAAACAGTCATTTTCAAGAAAAGAGGGTTTTCATTGTTTGGCAAAGAACTAAGATGGGAAGAATGTTGTACTGTATTTTGGAAAGCACAAAACATTTCTTTTGTGTCCTTTTTTTTTTACACTATTTCACTACCTTCAGATATTTTTCATTTAATATAGTTCCTATAGTCATTGTTTATCTAGGCTGAACATTCTGTTTAAAACTGATTTTTGGTGCAACTCTGCTGTTTCTCCCAAGTTGCAGAAGGGATGACATTACCCTGACTTTCTGTTCTTGTTTTACTGTAAGGCAGAAGACATTATGACCAAGATGCAACAGTACGAAAAAATCCGCTGCCCAGAAAATTCTTCAGAGAAAATGAGACTTGATGGACTGACCAGAACAACCCAGACTCAATTCTAGATAATGTATTTGAGAGCCAACACTGTAATTGTAATTGGGAATGGAAAAGAGGGTGATGGGGCATAAAAGAAAAGTCTTTATGAACAGTATACCTGTTACTAAGGATTTTTAAAAAGAAGTAGGTATCAATTTAGAAAAGTAAGAAGTGGATAAAAACTAGGAAAAGTGAATACAGAAGACCTGACTGCAACAAAGATGTTGTTTCTGCTCCTTGCGTGTCCCAGTGCAGAACTGAAATTAGCTGTATAATTTTACAGCTTTTCCTTAAATATAGGTGTTTTTTGCAATTGTGTATGTACATATACACATAGACATAGACATAGACATAGATATACACATACACGTACACGAACACGTACACATACACACATATACATATACATATACATATACATATACACATACATATACGTATACATGTTTTCAGATAAGCATAAGCCTTAATGCTTCTTTGAAAGAGTCTCTGGTGTATGAGAGGAGCAGAAAAGTGAATTTGGGCCTATGCAAACCAAGTTTGTGATACTCAAATATCACTTGTCTCAAGCTGATTGTGCTCTTGGAGCAGTATCCCTGCATCCAAATTCCTCAGGTATGTCACAAATCTACTGGTTAACAGAGAGCCTGATGTCAGACAGATCAATTTTACCTGTTCATAAGGGCTGGGAATTTTACACTGTCCTCAAACTATGATCCAAAGCAAGTTAGCCACATGGCTTCCAATAAAGGTCAGTTTTAATAGTAATTAAATGGTGCTTCTCATCTGAAATATGTGAAATATTTCAAAACTGTAACTATGCGTTAATATTGTTCCCTGTATTGAAATCTGTCACCTTTTCTTCATTGACATAATTCATAGCCACTGTCCTTGGCCAGATGTTGGTTTAAATCAGGTTCATGTTACTCAGGAAAATGTTGTTCTCAGTGATTTATATGTAATTTTCTTCTGCTTGCCACCATTGACAGATCTGTCTTCAATTTTTTTACATGCAGTAGACTTATTTTGGGAAGGAAAATGAAGCACAGCAATGGCTTTTGTTCAGCTATTGAAAAGGATTTGATTCTACATAACTGAAAGCAAGTAGAATTTTACAGGGTTTGAGTCCTAGTCCTGGCAGACTATGACACATGTTTTTTAATTGATCATAGATCATTCAACTTATTATGCCAGTAAAGAGGCTCTAGTAGCATAAACCTGACTGTTCATAATGCTGAGAATCCATCATGTTCACAAACAATTTCTCACTGAACTGTGGCACTTTAAATAACTAGTCTTACTGGCTGGTGGGCTTAGGGTATGTTCATGGGCTAAGAGGCACCAGATAAGAGAGGAGGTCATTCCACTCACAACATGGAATTAGTGGTGAAATGAACAAGTTCTCCTTGTTCATCCACAGGAGCTGGAATAACCCATTAGGTTCCATCCTCCAGTGGCCTGCTTCTAAATACCAGGACAGCAATGCCTGAAAATATTAAAATGCCTTACGAAAGAGCAAGCATATGATTCTCAAATGTATTATTTAAAGTAACGTGAATGGAAGCATTTTTTAACACTTGGGATTAACAACATTGCAATATAACACTACTGTACTAACATAATATTGTGTGCTTAAAAATTTTATGAATCACATTACAGATAAAATTGTTTTTTTGTTTAAGAAATGCCTGTTTCTACCACCAAGCTGATAACTCACACTGAAAGCTTCATTGAGTTTAATTGTGGAATACTCTGAGCAAATCAAACAACCTTTTCTGCCTTTAAGGTGCCATAGCAGGCATTGTTTCAAGATGATCAGGGTGAATCAGGGAATAAGGGGAATCTGAAACTCTTAGCCCATTCAGGAGCTTCATGACTTTAGTTTTCACACTGCAGATGAAGTAAAAAACTTCTAATTTTTCACCTGAATATCCATCCCAGAAGCACAACTGTTATAGCCTGTCCTGGAAAGTGAAATTTTAAAAACTGGTTTGCGTTTGAGTATATGTTCGTACAAACTGAGGAAAAAAAAGAGTATTTGTTTACTTAGATAGCACAAGTATGAGATTTTGAGTACCACAATGAGAGGTTTTGAGCCATTCTTTAGAAAATGGCAACATTTTAATGTTGTTTACAGAATCCACATCTGGTGTTCCTCTCATAAGGTGTCAACAATGCCAATAGAATTGTACTAGCAAAAAACATGTTAAGAAAATAATTTGGAACAGGGAAAAATGACTGTTTGGAAATTGCCCTTTGTTTTTGGACAGTTAATAGACCAAAAGGAGGCCAAACTTTGCACAGTTGCTATTAATCAATGCACAATCCCAGTCTCAGCAAAGTGCCTTTGGAGACGTGAGTAGAGTGCTTGTGTCACTGTACTTCCTTTATTAGAAAAACCCTACCCACACAGAAAAATGTAAGGTAGCAGTTTAGTCATCAACCAAAAATAATGAAGCAGCAAAGACTGAGACAATGGAATAAAGGGAAACCAAGAATCCCTGTAAAAAATAGAAGAAAAGTGTCACTGGGGAACCTTCTCGTCCTCCTCCTACCAAGAGCTCTTCTGAGTCCCAACACCAACCCAGCTGTGTTAGTGGTCAAAGGAGCATCTTGTTTTAGTTCATAAATTACAAAAATCTGCTCTTAATGAAAACTGTGAGTCCATCATCATAGCTGGCATGAAGTAACAGGAGCAATGCTCCACACCGCTCCCTGCTGGAGCTTCTATTCCAGAAATGCTGGCAGTCCCTGGCACATGGGAAGCAATGCCCTCCCCATGGAACCCCAGTTGAGCCCAGAGTGGTCATCAGACAGAAAGCTTCACCTGGGGATAGGGAGGTGTCCACAGGAGGTCAGAGCAGATAAAAATCATTGCCCCAAGACAAATGTAGTAATTTCCCTGTTGTCGTTCCATTTTATGGCAGCTGAGACCATGCTGGATACAAGGGCATTAGTTATATCTTTCTTTTCTCTCTCTCTTGCTCTTCTTTTCATCTCCTAATTTTCTCTTCTTGAAATATGGGTAATTTAAGGTTGGGTAGGTTAGAGTTTGCTAAGACAATGTTTTCTGAGATGCTTTGTTTTGATTAAATGCTTTTCTAATGCTCTTCTCCCTGCTCCAGCATGGGGCCCCTCCCATGGGAGACAGTCTTCTGTGAACTCCTCCAACAGGAGTCCTTCCCATGGGCAGCAGTTCTTCATGAACTGTCCCCTTCCACAGGGTGCTGTCCTTCAGGAACAGGCAGCTCCAACCAATTTTGTGTTTTGTTTTAATGTTACAAGTTACAAGAAAAAGGTGGGAGAAGAAAGAGAAATCTTATGGTCTTCTCTGTAGATCTGGAGACAGACAGTTTTGACACCAGACATGCTGATGAAGAGAGAAGGAGAAAAAAGGCTCAGATTCCATCTCATGTACTAGTTATCGTATAGTAATTAATTACAGCAGCTATATTCAACAAGAGCAATTGTATTTGCCACTTCAAAGTGACTGAGTCAACACAGCATCAACCTCAAGAGTGAAGAAGCTGGCAAAGATGCATGAACTAGAGTTACCTGTCTTTAAGTCCTCTGAAAAGTCACCTCTTTTCTTCAAGGTAGTCCTAGAAACCGATTTCCCATGTAGGTGTAGATGTGTCCTGAGTGGGGTTTTTTTCCCTGTCAATTTTTATTTTCTATGCAAAATTTGCTGTTGATAATTTCAACTTATGGCTGAGTCTTCTTTCAAACGTGACTGTAGATACTGCAATAAAATGTTATTTTACCTTAGTCACCACCCCTGGAGGTATTTGAAAGATGTGTAGGTGGGACACTTAGGGACATAGTTGTCCTTGATGATCTTAGAAACCTTTTCCAACACTAGGCAAGAGGAAATGGCCTTAAGTTGCATCAGGGGAGGTTTGGCTTGGATATTAGTGAAAAATATTTTCACTGAAACAATGGTCAGGCACTGAAACAGGTTCCCCAGGGAAGTGGTGGAATCAGCAGGCCTGAAAGAGTTCAATAAATGAATAGATGTAGCACTTCACTATATGGTTCAGTGTGCAAAGTGATATGTAGTTAAAGGTTGTATTTGATCTTTGAAAGTATTTTCCAACCTTAATAATTCTGTGATACTGTGATTTTAAAAGATTATATAATTCTATGATCTCAAAAGCAGTGGTTGCTGTTCATATGTGAGTTATCTCCCTGGGATGTCTTTAAGTATTTTTGTTTTCTAGCTTACTCTGTTATCTTAGCTGAGAAACACAAGAACATGGGCATAAATGAAAATATTGCAAGCCAAGAGACTGAGAGGGAGCAATATGGTAGGCATACCAGTTATTTATTGAAATTTGGGACATCCAAGTTATTTTTTCCAAAGCCCATTAAAAAAATTCAGCTTAAAGCAACAGGCCTACTTTCCACAGAAGTGAAAACATTGATGAGGTCACAGCACCTAAGGATGGTCTCATGCTGCTGTTTATATAGCAATATGTTTTTCTACCATTTTATTAAAAAGGCAATATGATTAACTGCTGGCTTAATTCCCCGTTAATGATCAAGGGTTGAATAATGTCCATTTTCTAGAAACAATTCTGTACATACTGTATGTAATATTGCTCTTCAATATTAGGCAATGCTAAAGCTCACTTTACTTTACAGAAGTAGACTAATAACTGAGTATTCCTCCACAGACAAACTAGCACTCATTCAGTGGTCAATGTAAAACCACTGTAAGCCTACAAATTTAGTATAAAAAGTTTGGTAAAAATAGATTGTTTAGTTTCCACCCTCTGCTAATTATTAAAAAAATCCATCTGAGTCAAATTTCCTGCGTTCTTAGTAGGCAGAATTAAATGCCTCACTCATTTTTACTGCAGAAAATTAATTTTTCTTTCAAATAAATACACCGATTTTAGCAAAAGGTTCAGCAAGCACACAATCCGTGGAAAGGGGAGATAAATACTTTTGGAAATTTATATGCTTGAGGATGAATGTTAGACACCTGTACTGGAATGTCTCTCTACTACTGTCAAACAGCACTTCTAATGCCAAAATACAGAAAGAGACCAGTTACCCTGGGGGGAATCTTTCTTGTATAATCTTTTTATTTCTCATATATCATCAGTTCAAAGTAACTAGTGTGAATATTTTCTGATTGCAAGTAACAGGTTTTCTTCTTTGAAGAAAATTTCCTATAAATTCTGGTAAAAATATCTCTACTTGGCCATATTAACAACAATTTGATTTAAAAGAAAAAAACCAGAATTTTGCAGTTCAAAATTACCAGTGCTAATATGCAGAAACACAGCTACAGTTCTGGGAAAAAAAATCAAAACAACAGCTAAACAAAAAAATACAGAAAAAGGCACATTTTTTTCTTACATGATCTTTCATTTACTTACAATTTATGGGTTTCTATTTTGCAACTTCTTTGAAAGCATCTTAAATGCATTTGAAAATATCCCTTGGCAAAGAAAAGGCATTGTTATATCTCTTAGCCTTGATAATACAGTGCTTTGTGCTGAATGCCTGCTGAGGGTGCTCTGTGCAAATTATAATTCCTGACTTCTGCCAACAAGACCTGTCAATGACCTACTAACATAAATAAGTGTGTTTGAATGCTCAAGTACATTCCTTGGCACCATTTTAGTATAAAGTATCTACTAGTATAGGCTATTTCAATATTTAAAAGGAGCTTATGAGAAAGATAAGAGGCCTTTTACCTTAGTGACAGGACAAGGGGTGTTGGTTTTAAACTGAAAGAAGGTAGATTTCAACTGAACATAAGGAAGGTTATTTTATGAGAAAGAGGGTGAGACACTGGAACTGGCTACTTAGAAAGGTAGCACAGATCAGTGCATTAGGTCTGTAAAGGAAGATGATTTTATTTCACAGGCCTTGGAGAAAGAATTCTGAAGTCAAAAAGTTATGGTGAGAAGTGTGCATTGCTCCCATCATAAGGCATGGGAAGTAAGCAGATAAGAGAGGTGGAAGAACACATGAGCTTTAAAGAAAAAAGTTCCTCTTCATACCTGAGCAAGAAGCAGGACATTTCATGTCAAGCAGAGACTGAGAACAATAGGTCTAAATTTAACTTTCTTATGGTAATGCATGAAATAGAAGAAACAGCTGTGTGATACATTTCAAACAGAACCTGGTGTTAGTAAGTGGGGATGTGATGCAGTTATTGCTTCCTTTGAGATACAGAAAGGTGTCAGAGTGAGCAGATCTATCTTTTAATTCAGCAGAAAAGCTGTGTCTCTCTATACATGAATTTTAGCAGCCAGACAAATTACACATTTCAGTTTCAAGGTATTTTTGAAGGAGATGGGAGACTCATTTTGTAGGTCACCCTGTAGGCTCAGGACTGGGATATTATAGCAATAAAAAGTGCTTTGCTACTTGGAATAGGCTCATTCTGTTCTCCAGTGATGGTTCCACAACTTTGCACAGTAAGTGTTCAGTCAGCTACTGGCATGTCTATGCCAGGAATACAACACTGATGCAATAATAAAAAGTTTTCTTTCTACAAGAACTAAGAAGGCTGTACATATCTGCCCTTGAGAAACTGCTGTGTGATCTTAAATAACTCAGGGGGATCACAAATTTTCTGTGAGAAGGGCCACATTTCTGATAAAGTATTGCTTTTACCTATCACTCTTGAAGCACTTCTGCTCTCCTGATGATATTTATTTTCTCCCTAATCACATGTGGCAACATTTCCCTGTTGGATTTCCTGAAAGTCTCCCATCTCTGGGAGAAAAAGCAAAACCCAGAATCATATGAATATACTTAATGATTTTTTTAAAAGATAAGGGAGTTTCTTGCATGTCTTTTTCTTACCCTAATTCAAATCCTATACATATTTTTGCTGCTTTGCTTCAGGTAGCAATTTCTGAAGGAGAAACTTTCAGTGTGTTGATGGGTCCTTGTTGCCTAGGAACAATTTTCAATTTGCCACTGTGTTGGTATTTAGGTCACCAGTGAATTAATCTTTTTAAAATTATAGCTATGTAGTCAATCACCAATTCTGAACTATCCCATTGAGAATTAACAGTACAGTACTTACTTTCTTATGGATTGAAAAGTTAAATAGAATGTTCTGTTTGGAAAGAAATTCTGTGAAAGAGAAAAGAAAATGGTTTTCCTTCATAGTAAGAAAATATCTACACTTTGCAATAATAAACTCTGATATTTTCTAACCTAGATTTAATTTAATAGTGTTGTCTAAAGGACACACACTGCCTCATCAGGGTTTTCACAAAACTCCCTTCACTTCAGAAAAGCAGGATCAGATCTTATCAGGGCAAAAGGAATGCAATCATCTTTCTTTGAAGGCACCTTCTCAATATGAATGAAATTTTCCATATTTCAGGCTGCAATATATGGCAGTAATGACCACCCTTCTGTAAAAACTGTAAATGGCCATCATTCCTGAAACATAAGAAGAAATAAAAAAGAAAACTTTTCTTAATTATCAAGAAAGTTATTTCTTATGTCAGTATTACATTTTGAGTATCTAGAATGCAGGTCTCCTGCAATAAATTAGGGAAATTTCATGTGTTCTGCTGATTGCTACCTCATTTGTATCACATTACTGGGAAAGATGATTTGTAATTGAGACCCACCTCTTGCTGCCTCCCTGGTAATTGAATCTGCTCATTCCTGGAATACTGTAAAGGAAGAGAAATACTGGATAAAACATCAATTGGAACATGCCTCAAGTCACCTATTTCCCCCACCAAGGATGAGTTCTGTCTATTGCCCTCAATATCTCTTTGCTGGCTCTCAGGGCTCTCCAAGGATGCCCAGAACTGAATGGGGTATTCCAGGTATGATTGTGATAAAATACATGCAAAGGGACATTGACCCCCTCATTCTGGTGAATCTCCACATGTGCTGCTCGGAAAAAGGGTTTGAATTATGCACAAGTTACTTCAAAATGATCCAGGAGATATTAAAATGAGCGTAACAGGCACAGAACATTGCTTGTTCCACTTGCACTGAGCTATTTTGCCTTCTCATTATTAAAGAAATAATGTGATACTGGATTTAGGAAAAGTTATGGACTGGGTCCTCTGCTGGTGATTACCTCATTGGTACCAAATGTGATCATACCAGCAAGGACCCTTCCCCAGTTCACTGTCACAATGATAACTGTGCATGGCACTAACGGGAGAGAGCCAAAAATGGCCCAAGCAAAGCGTTAAAGACAAGTCTCAGGGGAGACATTATTGCTCTCTACAACCACCTGAAAAGAGTTTGTGGTGAGGTAACTAGAAATAGGACAAGAAAGAGGAAACAGACTGAAGCTGCACCAGGGGAGGTCCAGGATAGATATTAGAAAAAAAATTCTAAATTCTTCATTGACAGAGTGATTAATCACTGGAACAGACTTCTCAGGGAAATGGTGGGATCACCATCCCTGGAAGTCTTCAAAAACTAGTGGAATTGGCAGTTTGTGATATGGTTTAGTGGGCATGGAATTATTCGGTCAAAGGCTGGACTTGATGATCTTGGAATCTTGATGATCTTTCTAATTTCATCCAGAAACACAAACAATTCACACTAGAGAGAGACCTCAAGTGAACGAGTTGAAAATGGTGGTAGTTGTCAGCCACACTAGTCATTACAGCATCTATGAAGCATATTTCCTGGCATTTTTATAAGGAGTACTTATAAGCAGATTGGGTTATTTGTATATAGAGTTATGTTATGTTATAATATGATTTATTCTGTGATTCATTCAGTTTTTATGCCTTTTTAAAGTTTCATTTTTGATGAAGGTGAGTGCCAAACCAGATAATATGTTCAAGCCTTGATCCAAAAAAAGGACACCAAACAGGTGAAAAGCACTAGTGGGCCAAAGGGGAACTAATTTAACAGCTTGGTAGATTGCATATTAATCAAATCTTTAGGGAAAAAAAATTAGAATTTAAAAGTATTCTGGTGGAAGATGCTGGGATTGAATGAGGAAATAGGAGCGTGTGCTATTGTAAGCAAGAGTAAGGCCTTGTGATAACTCTTTACAGTGATTACTGATAAACTGATGCTTGAGTTCCAGGTGGAACTTAATTGAAGTAAGGGTCTCTGATCATATTTACTGATTCCTCCATTTCGACATCCTCCAAGACGTACTGGTAAAAGCCATTCACTTTTCCACACATTTTTATACCTGACATTATACTACTCTGAGGGATAAAACTCAACTGATCTTTTTTGCTCATGTCAGTTGGATAGAATTAAGTCTCCTGCTCTGTCAGGATAGTAGAGTGGAGATTGAAGGAGGCACTGCCTCTCCCATTTCATGGAACTTCTCATGTCTCCTTTTGTGCCCTTCAGGAGATGCACAGTCCTTTGCAGGACATTCAGGAAGCTTGTCAAGTGCTGTTTGAATACAGTAAGAGTAATTGGGTGCTGACTTTTGAAATGTTATATTTAATTTCTGTAAGAGACAAAGAATAACAAGCTGGCTGGTTGTCAATTGGAGGTTGTCCATCACAGGGATGTTGTCAATTGCTCTCCAGGAGCACTTATGCTCCAGCACTCGACAAGTAATCTCTGCAGACTGTGTGCCATTTATTAAGTTCCTTGGGAAGCTTTGGTATGAGAAGGGTTATATACTCAGTTTTTGTTTATTTTTTGCTAAAATAAACATGCAAACATTGAAGGGAGCAGAAGAACAGAAGGGATTTCTTTATAAACAAAATTTTCACTTGCATTTGTTTAGAATTATTCCAAACTGTCCTGAAGATGCAGAAGAGTGCTGCATGTTCAAAGGCTTTCAGCACTTTTGAGTCAATGCAGACACTATGGGGGAAGATTTCCATAGCAACAGAATTAAAGAAAGGAAAATATGAAAAGTCAGTGTTGGATAAGTATATGAGGATATACATATATGGGTGGTGGGAGGGGAGTGCAGACTATGAGGTGCTACAAAGCAAGCAACTGAGCTCTGATTGCTCCTTTTTTTCAAAGACAACAGAATCACCAAAAACCCCTCACTGTCCATTTAATCAGATTTGCATAAAAGATCCACTTGATCATCCCATTCTGACTGTGATTATTAATTCTGTAAAAATTAAGATCTTAGTTATTTATCAGTATTCTAAAGGATATTTCTTTCAGTACTATAGGTTTCCTATATGATTGAGCAGTGACATAAAGTGATATATGTTGCTTCCAAAGACCTCAGAGACAGTATGAACATGCAGTGATCATCTTGCCATTTGTCAGACACACTGATAACACTCATCGAACACTCATTCAGGTGTTTTATTCAGTTGTATTTCTCATTTATAAATACCCAAATTTGCCTGACAAATTATTTAAAATACAATATAATTATATTTTAAAAATATAATTAAAATACAATAAAATTATATGTTAATATGTCTTGAAGATTACAGAGGATTATAATAATGCCTATAGATTATTATTGAGTAAGTTCTATAGTCAAGACAGCATGAAGACAGGTCTCCTAGTGGGAAGAAGAGTGAATGTCCAGGTTTGCCCAGCTGCAGTTCACATTCTAAACTTACACTTTTCATTGATATTTCAGTGTGAGAGACGGCTCCAGAGAGACCTTAGGGCAGCCTTTCAGAAGTGAGCCTGTATAAGATATGGGCATAGACTTTCAAGACGCGATGTTTTCAACCTAAAAGAAGGCAGATTTAGACTAGATATAAGGAACAAAAAATGTATAAACGTTGTGAAACACTGGCATAGGTTTCCCACAGAGGTGGTAGATGCCCATTCCTAGAAATATTCAGGGTCAGTTTGGATGGAGTAACTGAGCAACCTGATCTAGTTGAAAATGTCCCTGTACATGGCAGTTGGGTTGGACTGGATAGCCTTTAAAGGTGTCTTCCAGTCCTGCTGTGATTCGTTGATGGACAGTGTTAGGTTAAGCTGGACTTAGGATGATTATGTTTCTTCCAACCTAAATACATCTATGATTCTATGATGCTATGAAGAGAAATGAGATGTTTGAACCGTAAGTGGCTTTGTGGGTAAAAATGGGAACAAGTATGGTGGGAGTAAAAGTAAATGTATGGCTATAGGGGAAGGAGGGTCTAGAAAGGCAGTGGATGCCTCTGACACTTATGGAGAAAGGAACACAGTGTGTGGCAAACTCATGACTTTCAACAGAGAAAGGCATCCTAGAGACCTCCTGGCATGTGAGTAGGAATTAAAGGGAATTGTGGAGGACTCCAGAAATGGGTGATGAAAGATAAGGCCATACCTATGAGAAGATGGAAGAATGTGAGATGATCCTGAAATGTGCAATGATATGTGCAGAAGGAAGAAAAGAAGGAGGGATGAAAATTATCCTGTCAAAAAATCACTCTTGCTGCACACCAGAAGCATTTATGTTTAACCTTGCCTCTTGGCAAATGGGCATTATTTGTAGTAGATCAGTTACATTCAGCTAATACTTTCTTTTGCAACCTTCCTAAATAGTTACCTAGTTGTGTGTTCTCTCAGAATCACGGACAGTGCTTTAAAATCTGCATCTGATATAGATGAACTGCAGTAGACATGAGCTAGACATGTCTACGAGAGTGATGATAAATGTTACTCCCACCACAAAATCCTCCTCTCCTCTTAATTCACAAATGTAGCCATGAATCCATGCTGATTCTTTTTGGGCAGACTGGCAGGCAGCAGCATGGCACAATTCCAACTTTGTGCTCCTCCAACAGCCAGTGGTGTGCCATTTCTCTGTCTCTAAACCAAAATGGCTCTGTCTTCCTTCACGTGTGGAGTACATTCTACTGCACTGTGTTGACTTTGTGGCACCCACATAAGCATTTCTAGGTCTGGCTTGTGCACATTTGCAGACAGACACACACATACAAGAAACATGAAGAAGGACTTTCTTCAGGGGCAAGCAGCCATAGAAAAAGGGGGAAAGTTTTAAACTGAATGAGCAGAGATTTAGATTACAGTCTTTACTCAGGGTAGTGAGGCACAAGTTCCCCAGAGAAATGCTGGATGCTCTAACCCTGGAAGTGTTCAAGGCCAAGTTGGATGGGGCTTGGAGTAAGCTGGTTTAGTGGAAGGTGTCCCTGTCCATGGCAGGGGGGTTGGAACTAGATGACCTGTAAGGTTCCTTCATACCCAAATCATTCTGCAGTTCATTCTATGATATGCACACTTCAAGCAGTATGCAAAGTTGTATATATGTTATGTTCTTGCCTGCCTGGACCTGTTCAAACTTGCAAGTGCCTTTTTCTGAAATATTTTCTGCTGTGTCTGCTATGCTCCTTGTTAGTTGTCATGTATAATTTTACAGCCAGTTAGGCACACTACACTTTGATTGCCTCTTTCCCCCACGGAACTTATCCTTAATTTCCAAGCAGTTTTAATTTCTCTTGGCATATGTTGTAAAAGAGTAGAATAGAGGATAACATACAATGTTCTTCCCAGTAGCCAAATTATATTCTGCTAGTTCTGCCTCAGAAAATAGAAGCCTGCAGATTTTGACATCAGCAACAGTACGGTACTTTTAAGAGAATGATGAATTCTCCTCTGACTTTTTCTTCTACCTCCACTGATTCTCACTCCTGGGAACACAGAGGACATTCCTTTACTTTTCCTGGATCTGGCAAAAATCTCTTGAAGTTTTGGTCAAGAATTCAGGGTTGTACTTGTTTTTCTGAATGGATTTAACCTTCTGCCTTAAAAGAACATAAATATAAATCCAGTTTGTTTCCCTGATGCTTCTGGACGAATTCTGAAAATAGAAGAAACATTATTGAAGTAATCATGGATAAAAAATGCAATTCATGTGGTAATCACATCATTTGTTGACTAATTGCAAAAAATACTTAAGACCAGATAAAATTGTAGGTTCTAATGTCTTATGCTGGTTTTAAACTTGTGCTAAACTTTCAATTTTTGCAGTAAAATTCAGATCATATTATCTATCAAGAGACAGCAATATGCTCAATTAACTTGCACAATGTAACTTGGAGAAAAATACAGTTAGAAAGATCTTATTTCAGCAAAATAGTGAGGATGAATCAGTAAAACCTGTCCTAAAAAGTCATTGAAGAAACCAGTGAAGGTGAAGTGTCTGATGAAAATTTTTTAATCAAAATGATGTTGACTTCTTCAATATAATTTCCTCAATGTGATACTGTGGTTAAAGACAGTAGCTTATTTTAATCTCTATTGTCCTCTGGGGAGAAACTGTTTGTGTGTTGAGGTTGATTTGCCAAGCTGGCTGTATGTATGCTAATAAGGTATTTGAGAAAAACTTAAGGCACAGTGTTGATAAACAGATTTCAAAGCTGATGGCACCGTGGGATTATTTAGATGGCTGATGACATCTGTATTTACATTCACAAATATGGTCTGGTATTTTCTGCCTGTTTCTGTAGTTCAGTCTGCAAAAGTTGGGAAAGTGTTTGCAGTTTTGGCATGAAGGCACGTGCCACATGCAACATCCCACCTTGCAATGAAATAACCTAAGTAGCCCTTCCTGAGCAGCCTTGTGAAAAGCGAAGGCTGAGTTTACAGAAGAACAAAACCAGACAAAGTGGAACCAGGAGCTGTCCCTTGCTTTCCCACCTTTACACTCTGGTGCTGTGTTTAGTGGGGGAGAGTGAAGAGAAGAAGCCTTCACCAGACCAACAGAACAATAATTACCAAAAGTGCCATTCATGCTTGATAAAAGCTGGTGTCAGTGGAGCAGACATCAGATTGTTATGTTCACCTTGTACATACATTGGGTTGACCTTGGTATTCTTGGCCATACAATGTGCCAGCTATCTCAGTGATTAGCTCTTGAAAACAGCAACGTTTCACCAAGGTTCTGTAAGATTTCTTTTGCACAGAGCTTATATAGGATTTCGTATATAACATGTGCTGCTGTGTGATTTGTACAATATTGCATCCCTATAACTCCTACTTTACTTAAGCTGTTTTTAAATGAAAATTTCATACTGCTTCATCTGCTTTAAAGAACATTCAGATTTAAAACAAACAAACAAAAAAACCCCAGCCAAACAGCCTTTATCTAAGTCTTCAGAAATGTTCTTTTAACTTATTGACTGAATAGCACTTTCCCTTCAGAAAGAAGCACTCTTAGTTATTTTGGATGAAGAGAACATAGAAAGCAAAAAGGCAATAATATAGCAGTGTAATTCAGATTAAATTTACCTTCCAAATGTATACATGAAAGTTTCCAGCAAGAAAAGATCCTTTCTAGTTCCCTAGACCTGAATGATTCCTACAAGAAAAGACCTCAAAATATGAAGTTATTAAACTTTTAATAGGTACATTGTCAGTCAAAAGTCCCATTGGATACACTATGGGCTCATCCAAATTCTTTACAATGCTTGGGTGAGCTGCCAGGCATTTGTTATTGGATATTAAAAATCTGGATATTATCCCCAGATTTTGTAAGAAATATTTATTTACATAATAATTGGTACATTTAAAGGCAAATTGTGCTCAAAAATGGCTCATGTGAGTCTCAGAGCAAATGCAGCTCCAGTCAGGTTGGACCAGCAATATCAGCATTCCTATTTCACATTTTATTGGGAGATTTTTGTGGCTGTGACCTTGTTATTTCTAGATAATTTTGATTTTGTCTTTTTGTTTGGTTTGTTAATGGAATCACAGAATGGAATTGGGGTAGGAAGTCTACCCTTGCATGCAAAGCCAGGGTCCTGTGGAGTACACAGTTCAGGGCTGTAACTGGTCAGGTTATGAATATCTCTAAGGATAGAAACTTCACTGTATTTCAGGGCAATCTCTTTCATTGCCTGACCATCCTCATAGGAAAAAAAAAAGGGTTTTACACTTAAATAGAGTATGCTGTATTTTAATTTGTGTCCATTTGCTCTGGTCCTGCCACAGGATGGCATTAAAAAGAGTTCAGCTCCATCCTCTCTACACACCCCACCAGGTATTTCTACACAATTAATAAGATCCCCTCTCACTAAATTCTTCTTCAGTCTGAACAGTCCCAGCTCTTTCATTCTTTCCTTGTATGACAGATGCTGCAAGATCTGAATCTTTTTTCTGGCCCTTTGTCACTCCAGTGTGCCTGAGTCTCTCTCCAGCCAAACACTGGACACAGATCTCCAGATGTACCCACCTGTGCTGGTGGAAAAGAAGGATCACCTTCCCCTTGCAGGCATTCAAACCTAAACATTTTCATCTCATAGAAAAATATAAAATCTCTTAGGTCTATATCTCATGAACTCTTAACTGACCTTACAGTTTTGTGGCCCTGTTTGTGATTCCTGAACTACTTTACCAGAGTGTTTCTTATGGACAGCTGTGAGGTATTCTGCAATGTCCTTATTTGCTTTCTGGTCTGTGTCCACCTCTAATTGGCAAGCAAAAAAATTTTGCCAATATAGCCAAAAGGAAGGGGTCCTCTTTCTTTCAGGGAAAGATTCAAACAACATAACAATTGAGATTACAAGAACTAAAGCTACACGATCTTCTTCTTTATTCCTCTGCGTTGAATTAAAATTGCATTAATTTAAAATAGAATTTAAATCAGCAGATTATGTAACAGAAACAACAGCAGAGCCAATACACTTGCTCCTTTTGACAGCATTTTTTTCTCTTTACTTTTGTTTCTCCTTATGCTTTTTCTTTCTCTTTTTTTCTCTGCTTTACTTTTTTTTTTCTCCTTATTTTATTTCCAACTGACCATTCCTTGTACTGGCTAAGTTTGAATGCCAGTTGGACCAAGCTGAAACGTGTCATGGGAACCTACTGACTTCTCAACATTGCTCTGAATAAGTAATTAAAAGTGTTTCAAAAGTCTGTGGTATATTGCAGATAAGATGGTGATTGCCCACAGATGCAGTGAATATATACAAGAAGCAAGCAAGCCCAGCTGGACAGAGAATTTCAACTTTTAGGGGTGCCTATGGATGGTATTGCTACCCACACATAGACTTTCCTCACCTCTGAAGATGTACAATCCTCTTCATCTGCCCCCCCCCCCCCGCCCCCAGGAGAACTTCTAAGTCTTCCCTAGACATAGATTTTGATGAAAAGTCCAAGACATTTAGACTGATATTCCTAATATCTGTTCTACCCCAACATACAGCAGCCTAGTTGGAGAATGGGACATGAAAGATTTGGTGTAATTAAGTGTATTTTAACCCCAGCACTTCAGGTTTAATGCTAGGCCACAGGATGGTATTTATTGCATAACTTCAAAATGAGAGACAGAAAGGGAAAGTTTCAATCTTTTGAGTGCTGCTTTTTTAACATCGCCCCCTCTAGCAGTTCTGGCTTTTGCAAATGATTCCTGAAATTGTTCACTTATTGGTGCCCTGAGTAGGGTAGAGAACAGATGTGTGGAGAAGGCAATTTATTAAAGAAAGAAATAAATAAGTAAAAAACAACTCAATAAATACCCTACTTTCCTGCCATCCAGCAGCTGGTGACCCTCCAGAGGATGGGTGCAAGAAGCTCTCCATGTCCCCTGGGTGTGCCAGTGGCACCAGGCATCTGCACAGAGAGCATGGTGGCCAAAGCCCAAGGGATGGCAGAGCAGGGCTGGTTGATGAAAAGCACTGCTCACCTGGGCTCCTGCCAGCCCAGTCCAATGCTGCCATTTGCATGCAGAGACAAACCCCAAACTGCACATTGCCTCCACTCATTGTCTTTTTGTGCCTCTTAAACGCATAAGAAATTACCCTGCATAGTTATGTATTTATCATAAGAGATAATAGTGCATAAATCTGGAATAATGGTTTTTACATACATATGTCTACAGTAATGTTTTTACATTCTGCACATAAAAATTATTCACACTGAACCTTTTTTTAAAAAAAATCAAGTATTCCAAGCATCAGGTAAACAGCCACAGATCTAGAACCATATGAAATAATTTCTATTTTTAGATCCTGTAAAGATAACAATATGCAATTATTATGTATTAAAATATTATGGATTAAATACTTGACATATTTGCAGTGTTTTAAAGTGATGTATGTCCTAGCACTTGTTGGATTTTCTTCAGAACTTTTTTATTTATCTTGAGATAAAAGTGGGGAAAATATCTGCCTGGACATTGAGTCAAGAGAAACCAGTAGCTATTTTTATATTTCAGGATCTCTCCTGCTGGTGATCAGTTAGGGAATAAAGTATTTTAAGTTACAGGATTTGGGAAGAGCCTGCTCTAAAACAACAAAAACCCCCTCTTATTATCTGTTGTAGAAGTTACACAAGCAGGACAAAGGGAAAATCCTTGGCAGAATTAGCAATATTGAAATTGGAGATGGATTTTTTGTTACTGATTCAAGGGGAGTGGTAATCTAGGTTTATCTCTCTGTAGCGAAATGTCTCAAATGGCAGGACATCTATTTTTTTCATGTTTACAGCAAACCTCCAAACATCTGAATAACAGAAAATTGTGGTTACTGAGAGATTTTATAATAAATTACTGGATATAAATAGTGGCAAGAGTAATTCTTGGTAAATGTTTGTGCAACAGAGAATAATTAAGATGATTGTCTATTTTGCTTTTGTTAATGGCTTGAAAGTTGACGTGGAAGAAAATAAGATAAAATGCTTATTAATTATCTTAATCAGGAAATATTAATGATACAAGGCGGAGTTTCCAAACACCTTGGCTAGAAGGTCTTTTTTTTTGCCTTTTGGGGTTTACTGTTGTTTTGGGGGCTGTGAGGGCATGCTCCCTTTTTGGGGTTTGGCTGCATGGGCTTAGGGCCAGCTTTGGTGCTGGGCTGTTACCCTTTACATTGATGAGCAGTGAGGAACCTCAGTGAGGTCCCACTTCTTCTAGTAGCACTTTTAAACTCAATCTTCCTTGTCAGTCTCTATTTGAGGCATTTTGCAGGTGGCTCCTTTACACTGACTCTGGTGGGACCTGTTGACTTGTCATCCTGATTTGACTACACACCTCCCTCACCACAGCTACCTTATCCCCGTCTCACACAATTCTTCTGTCACTGGTTTAGGTGTTTCATTGCAGCCCCAGCTTCTGAGTCTGCCCTCCCCTTCTATTTGATAGTTCTCGATAGCCTGGCTTAAATCACTCCAGAAGACACATCATAAATCACAAATTTTAAAAGACAGGACAGTGGGACCTAGTATAAAACAGAAAGGGAAGGTTCTTCTGTGAGTGGCAGGGATTTTGATGCAAATTGTCTTTTGTTTCAGAGGAAATCATGGCAGAGTGTTTGTTAGAGAGAAAATCCTCATTTGTTCAGCTTAGACTTAGGTACCACTTCCATGGGTGATCAAATCTGAAGCTTCAGGACAGCTGGCAGCTGACCAGCTGGCAAAAGGATTCCCTTCTACAAATCCTCACAGAGACATCTCCATCTGGGCTGGAGATGTATGCCCTTAATATCTTAATTTTTTGTGTAATTAATAGCTTAACCACATACCAAATACTCTCCTAAGGAAGGTTAACACCATTCCAGAGCCAACACACTGTTTGTACAAGGACAGTTCATACTGGATGTTTAGAGATGTCTTATGTGTGCCACACATGATCTCTCCAGAAGTAAGGGCCATGTAAGGATATGGTTGGAGGGACCAGATGTGCACCCAGAATAACACCTCCTTCAAATGCACACTGTGGGCTGGACACAGCAGGAGCTGCCCAGGGAATCTCTACAAGTGTCTGGAATTGCCACTTGTAGCAGCACTCAGTTGTGACAGTTCAGGCAATCAGCAAGCATCAGGATGGTTCTTTGTCTCAAACCATTCCATGGGCTCATCCCTTTAGATGACCAGCTCCTGGTCAACTCAGGGAATTTATGACTTTAGTGCTAGGCTGTGCAGGGATGATACCTGACTACATCACAATTTTAAGTCAAAAACTACCTTCAGTTTCCTACTTATCCCTCATTTATAACTTGAATGTCATAACTTGTGCCATTTAGGCTTTAAGGTGCATACACTTTAGAGAGACGTGGGAGTACTGCAGTGGGTCACTGGCTGATTCCTAGAAACTGACTCTGGGACTGAAAATGCAATTTGTGAGCAGCAAAATAGATATTTTATATTGCATCTATGTTATGCATTGTTGAGGGCTGGTGAAGCTGTGCTCCACATGAGCCTGGGATCGGTTCTAAATCCTTTCTGTCTTGCAATTTTTTGTACCCATTGGTACAGCAATGCAGGACCCTGAGGTGAATGCATGGTGTTTTACACCTGATATTCCTTTCTTCTGCTCTGTGTTCATGTGAAACAAGACAGTGTTTGCATGTGAGATGTGTGTTCCTTTTTTGCTTCCTTCATGTAAACCTCTGTCTGGCAAGGGCAGGGGCTCAATGCAGCACGTCTCAAGTATTTATTTAGATGTCAGGAGTGCTGGCTGATCAGCAGAGCAAGCAGACCATGCTGATGTCTGTGTGTCTGTGTGTCTGTGTGGGACATAAGACAAAGGGATATGCAACTCACATTAAGAAGTATTGTAGATCCACTTTAGCACCATGCAAACATGAGTGAATTGGTCCATCTACTCAGCATATGGCTGAAAATCTGTGTGTCTGGATATATCCCCATAAATAATCTGAGGACACTGTCATGGTCTACAGAGCTGTAGCAAGCAAAGCAGATTCAAAGAAGTGAGTGGGAAGTGGGAAGGGGCTTGAATCCTTGTGCCAAAAAAGATTTCAATACCAGTAAGAGACACATAAACACATACACATTTTTCCTGAAAAGATCTTGAACATTATAAAAGAAAGAACAATTTCTTGTCCAGAAGAAACTTTAGGTTCCTGAATGCCAAGTGAGTGGTGTCTTTTCCAGGGATTGTTTTAAGGAATTGAGAAAATATTCTACTAAATGTAAAAGTAGACCAGAGTTATTGACAAAAATTATGAACTGCAAATAGGGGTTCACTGTACAGAAGGAAAAAGATGTTTTTTAATAATACTTTTGATTCTAATGTTATGACTGGCAAGATTTTTTTATATACAGGAAACTGTCCAGTTAAATTTTAATGTGTTGACCCTGTCTGGATGCCAGCCACCCACCAAACCCTCTCTATCACTCCTCTCCACAGCTGGATAGGGGAGAGAAAATTTAGTGAGAGGTTCATGAGTTAAGGACAGAGAGAGATCACCCACCAATACTGTCATGGGCAAAACAGACTCGAATCAGTGATATTAACTGAATTTATTACTAACAAAATCAGAGTACGATAATGGGAAGTAAGACTTTAGAAGATGTTAAAAAAGCTTTTCCCCCACCCCTCCCTCTTTCCCAGCTCTAGCTCTTCCCCCTCAGCAGCATAGGGAGATGGGGAAAGGAGGTTAAGGTCATTATGTCTCTGCTCAGGGACAGGAGTCCTTCCCCTGCTCCAGCACAGAGTCCCTCCCACAGGGACTTTCTTGGGGTGCACTCCTTCAAGGACAGGTCTGCTCTGGCATGGGTCCCCCATGGTGTCACAAGTCCTACCAGGAAGCCTGTTCCAGCATGGGATCCTCTCTCCATGCGTTTGTAGATCCCTGCCAGGACCCTGCTCCAGCAGGGGCCTCCCATGGGTTCACAGCCTCCTCTCAGGCACCCACCTGCTCCAGCCTCCTCCAGGGCTGCAGGTGGATCCCTGCATTCCTGTGACCTCCATGGGCTGCAGGGGCACAGCTGCACCACCATGGTCTGCACCAAGGGCTGAAGGGGAATCTCTGCTCTGGTGCCTGGAGCACCTCCTGCCTTCCTTCAGCACTGACCTTGGGGTCTGCAAGGCTGTTCCTCTCACCCTGCATTTCTCTGGCCTCAATTACACCTGCACAACCTGTATTTATTATTTAAATATGTTATCATAGAAGTGTCACCATCTTTTCTAATTGGCCCAGATCTGGCCAGTGGCACATCCATCTTGGAGCCTCCTTGGTGCTGCCAGACATGGAGGAAGCTTCCAGCAACTTCTCACAGAAGCCCTCCCTGCAGCTGCCCTGCTACCAAAATCTGACCATGCATACCCAATACAATTTCTCTTAGAAACTGACCTTTTGTTCTGAGAATAGGTTTTTGAGAGCTACTCTTTTTCCTTCTTAAGAATTTTTCAATTACGTAAGATTTTTACTTTTCCTAAAGCCTCTGAGAAATAAATGAAAAATATTGAAACTTTTTAATGGCACTATAATTTATCACAAACAATATTGGGTAAAAAGAAAATGTGGAAGATGATTTTAAAAACATTTTCAACAATAAATGTAAATTCATATTTAAGAAAAAAAAAAGAAGAAAAGTAAAAGTAATATGTCTCTTAAGCCTGTGAATTCTTAATGAAGGTGATGTTTTATATTTTGGCTGGCTCTGCAAACTGTGGGCTGGATGAAATAGAGTTTGGCAGTTCTTCTGTAAGCTTCCTGATATAGGAAATGACCTGCATATAGCTTAACATTCTGGTCTTTCTCTTCCACGCCACTCTAAATATCTATATGACACTTTGTAAAAGAGAAAAATGATTCTTCTCCATGGATATGTTCTCTGTTTCATTAACCTCTTGTCTTTTTACCAACTTGCAAATAGAATGGGATTTTTTGAGTCAAATATTTTTTACAATATTACTTCCACCTCTGATTTTTGTCAACAACTGGAGCATGTTTGGCCAAGCATGGTGTAGTCCATAGTCACTATCAAGGAAACCCTAAATGCTTTTTTTCTTTGTTTTAAAACTCACGCCAGAATTTATCCAAATCAATCTTTAGTAATTTCTCTGTTGAGTGCACACAAGCTTTGTAACCTCTATTAAAATCTTATTACTGCATAGAGTTTAGACTTTGCGTTTTTTTTTTTTTTTTTATATCATGGTGAGATTTATTCCATAGGAAGCATCTCCTATAAAACACAGAATTCATGCATATGTTAAATTGTGCTGAGAAGGAAGAACACAATCTATTTAACACTGTTGGGCATCTGTTAATAAATACATGGAAAAAGCTGATCATGAGTCAGTGTGTAGGCTGCTTAATTTCTTTGTAAGGATTTTTTAAAAACCATAATTTTAGGTGACTTTTTAGCACCTTTCAGCTGTGAAAGAGGAAATAACAAAGATTATGTTTTGGGAAAATATGTGTCTAATTTTCATTGAAATGATACACTTATCATTTGCTGTAGTCAGAAATCTGATACATTTCATGGAGGCTGTAGTTGTCATTAAGTGGTGCAACATTGCTTGGGGACAAGACAGTGCCACCATCTATGTGTCAGCTTCCCAGATAAACTTTTTATAGCTTGTTGTATCGAGAAGAATGCTCTTTATTTGAAAGACATAAACATGAATCCACAGCAAAATACAGACCTTTAGAGTTCACTGTAGAACATCAGAAGTTCATCTGCATTTTACTCCAGAGGAAAATAGATACCAAAATATTCCCCAAAACAGATTAAGGTTTCCAATCCACATTTTGTGCAAGAGGGATCTTTCTTTTAAATCAGATAACAAGTTGAGGGGGGTTTTCCTGACCTTGGTATTTTGTCCTAATCTTTCCTATTTTTCAAGTACTGGAAAAGTCCTGTTGAATTTGCTAGGAATATTTCTCATTAAGAGGTTTATAAGACTTGTGTCAAGACATCTTGGAAGGATAAAGATGATGACTAAGGAATATAAAGCTTATATATTTAATATGATATAGAATTTAATGATTTAAAAGTCTTCCTTTTGACATTTTTGATACAAATTTCAGAGATACTCAAACTGCCTGTGACATAAACTGGGGTGTTTTTATTTATAAACTGCTTAGAACTGAAAGCCAAATATTTAGTATAACTTAAAATGTATTACTTGAACATCTTAATATTGACAATGTTACCTACTGTACCTCCTTCTCAGGAGAATATTAACCAACTTAGTAACATCTGCAAAGTGACTTGAAATGGAAAACTGCTATGCCAAATGCTAGTTGCTTGTGTTACTAGAATACTTTAGATCAAGAATCTTCTTTTTTGGAGGGGGGAACAAGAATTGGAGGAAAGTGGTTTCATTTTTTGTGTTTTTGACAAAAGTATTTCAATTCAATTCCCCAGTAAGGGAAATAATGTAAATGTGATTTATTGACTCTACCTCTTATTTTGTTTTCCATTATGATCGTACAGAGTATGTTTTTAATGTCCATCCATATTTTACATCGCTGTCAATGAAATAACTTGCTACAGCTCTTGTATCATTGTGGTGCTGTGTCTTAATGCTGTACAGGATCCCAGTGTCAGCCACTGCAGGCAAAGGCAGCTTTCTGTGGCCCAAAGAACTTATATATGAACAGCTGAATAGCCCTTAAGAGACAGCCATTCAGAAAGATTCAGATGTGTTTGGTTTATTAAAGTAACTACTTATTTCATCTAATTTGGGGACTTTGCTGTGTGGAGGGCTGCACATGACATAGTTACCTTGATTCCTTTTTAGATCATTGGGAGAAAGAAAACCCTTTGGCAGGCAGTAAAACTGGTGACTTTTCAAAATCTGATTTTAAAAAGGGATGAGATCCTGCCCTTTAAATTTTTCCTCTCCATTGTCTCTAAAGAGAGTCCAGCTCTGTAGCCATTCTCTGTCTAAATAAATGGCAAACTACAGGACAGTTTGGAGGAAGACTGCAAGAAGAATAACACAGCAGTCTTGAGAATGTTTAGATATTCTGGAATGAATCTTGATTTGCACTACTGTACATTGAATCAGACTGAGGCTGATTATACACAAGAACCATAATACACAAGACCATTATACACAACCATTATACACAAGAACCATAAAACTGAACAGTGACTGAGCAGCTCTGACTGTGTGACATGCAAAGATGTATTAACTACTAGAATTATCTTTGCTAGAAACAATTCATCAAAGCCATACAGGTAGTGCATTAAATTTATTCTATAAGAAATAGTAAGTTGCCCTCAAAACTGTTAAAACTCAACTGACATTTTTATAGGTTTGTTTTCTCTTGGTTTGTTTCCTCTCAGGTTTTCTTAAAGATTTTCTAGGAAAGAGGATTTATCCCAAAGTATAAGCCTAGGTCATTGGTTGCTATAAGTTTGTAAGATAGATATCTTACCAGAACATGTTTTGATATTCCTACCTCCTTTCACACCCAGTTCCAGTTCTAATTTCAGATTGTGCTGGCCTGACTCCACCAAATAAGAGGAGGAATTTGCTTCTAAGGCAAATCCAGCTGCTGTGATCTACTTCACAATCATTAGCTTGTTTTTTTGTGTGTCAATGTTTCCTGTTTGTTGGCCCTTGGAATGAAAATTAGCAGTGAGGCATGACAGATGAGTGATGCCACCAGTGGCCAGAAGTTTGAGAAAGAGAATGGCCATGTTCTTGTTGCTGACAGCCTTTTGGTATTTTCTTGTATACTAGAAATGCTTGGGCTGCTGTTTCAGGATCTAGGGGTTTCCTGATACAAGTCCCAGGAGTTATCAAAAAGAATTTCATTCAAGTTAAATACCTTTGATTCTCCTGCACATACCTCTGATTTGCCAGAAGAGAATTAAACAGCTGCAAGGGCTGTGCTGTTGTCTGAGCAGTCACATCAATACATACCCTGACTGACAGCACTAAACAACAAGAAGAAATATCTGCAGAAAACAAGAGGTATTTTTTTATCAGACTTTGATCACAGATAAAGCATTCAAACTGCACTGAATGTCACAGAATTTATGACCACAGTTCAAGGGAGGGTATGTGCATTGCCTCCTCTCTTGAATAAAGAATCCTTGTGGTTTGGTGGCAGATTTTTAATGCAGTCTGACTCCTTCCCAGTTGCTCTTGATCTTGTGACTTTTTTGATTGTTGGCATCAGCTTTAGAGTACATTGAAGCAGATAACAGGAAGAACTTGACAAGTAGTTAGAATTTCAAAATTCTTTGTATCTACTCATAAAGTGTATAGTCATGTACTGATTTGGGTTGGAAGAGACCTTAAAGAACATAGAGTCCTCTGCCATGGAAGAGACACCTTCCATTAGACAGGGAAGCTCCTGTCCTTGAGCACTGCCAGGGATGAGGCAGTCAAAACATCTCTGGGCAACCTGTGCCAGTGCTTCACCACCCCCACAGTAAAGAATTTCTTTCCAATATCTAGTCTAAACCTGCCATCTTTCATATTAAAGCAAATACCTCATATCTTACCACTACATGCCCGTGTAAAAATCAGTCATTCTTACTTGAAAGGTCAATAAATTTATTCTAAGCATGCAAAGGTAGAATTACTTTTTTTCCCAACTACCCTCAGAGTGTTCCTGTCATGCAGGACAGTAAGTCTGAAAACCTGCATTAGAACATTGGAATTTATAATTTCCAGAGAAGGGACAATTTTCTCGTGTCACTGTTTGACTGTGCTTTTTTTGAGAATTGCAGTTCTGAGAAGCCTAAACATCCTCAGCAACTCTAAAAAGCCCCTTACTGAAACTTTTCTACTGTATCCAGTATGGCAAGTTTTACAACCTAAGTATAATTTCATTGCAGTAAACAGACAGTGAGATGTAAAAATAATAACTTAAAGGAAGTACACTGAATAAAAGGACCTGACCTTTTTTATTAGAATTCTTCCAAAGTAATATGATCAGGCTGTCATGGACATTATCCTGCGGAGCATAACAACCAAGATAAAACTAACACATGCCAAATTCTAGAGCTGTTCAAAACTAGATTTCTGCTGTAATCTTGAAACAACTGTGGGTCACTGTGTGTATTTCCCCAGCCAATTCCTTTAAGTAGAACACACCACAATTAGAGCTATGCCTTTGGGTCTCGTACCTTATTCAAATCAACATGGCCCAAATGTTAACCTAATTAATTGGAATGTGTAGACATCAATCTCCATTGTCACTGCAGTCTGGAAACCTGCAAACCAGGTAGAGAACACTTATGCTTCTGGTTCTCACATATGAGTGCCCACACTGGAGGACTGAGAAGTCCACAAGCCTTCTTCCCATTTTTCTAGTTCCCTTTCTGGATATTTATCTGCTGTTGAGATTACAGAGAAGAAGTCTCTCAGAAATCACTGTGCAATGTACTTCAGAGACCAATGTTTCTTCTTGCAGTGCCTGGTACACAGTGTTCCTTCCCAGTCCAGGGTGTGCAGCCAAGGAACAACACAGGACAGTAAGCCTTAGTCTTCCCTGTTTCTCCCATTTGCATGGCCTGATAAGAGATAAGATGAATTGCACAAACTTCTTAGGAAACCAGTTTTGCTCCAAATCCCTGCTGTGGCATGTTGCCAGATGGGTTGTCAGAAGACAGGGGACTTGCAGGTGACAAGAAAAGGGGACACAGCTCTGGCGTCTGCTGCTGTGGGGGCATTTTGGATTTCACAGAGAGACAATCAAAATCTCCCATGCGGGGCAGAGCAACCATAGTGCAGAGTCATGCCTTCATTATGGATAACTCCATTCCTGAATTTCCCTGTGAATATCTTTTGCTGAGTCTTTGGCACTTCACTGCAATGACTGATGGACATGTACAGCAAGAGTAGGAATATTGTCTCAGCGTGACTGAGGCAACAGCAGAGAGCACTCAGTGATTCTTTATATTTAACTTTTTGGTACACCCCACTCACCTGGACACTGCTGGGTAATTGGAGTACAGGTGCTTCTAGGATACAGGATTTATACAGGCACAATTCAGTTTATTACAGCACATGTTGAGGTACAGTTTTTCAGTGGGGGGTTCAGATCTTATCAAGTAATTTTCATTGTTAGTAGAGGGGTAGTAAAATGAATGAATCCCACAGCATGTCAAAAATGCTGTTGTTTCTGCCTCTAACCACTTCACAGTTTCCTGTTTATTTTTTCCTTTGTTGTATCCATGTCTGCTGAAATGCAAATCTGGCCATTCAGTTATTTGTATTTAGCTGCAGTATCCCCAGGTTAGTTCCCTGCTTGAATCTTTACGTTAATCCACTTTCTGGTTGGAAAAGAAATGAAATTTACTCAAGAATGAAATTGTATTCCACATCATTACACTGTTCTCATTAAATCTATTATTTCCACATCATCGCCCAAGAAAATACCCGATGCGAGAATCCTCCTAGAGTTCACTTCCCTAATTCACAGGACAATTACAAAATTGTTTTTGCCACAGTGGGAAATGTTGACTGCTGGGTCACTTAAATTCTTGCAGTGCCAGCTAACAAGAAAGAGCACTATATCTCCTTGCAGAACTAGAATGCAGCAACGTAGCCAGACGATATGAAAGAGCTTTTGAACTTCTTTCATTTCTTTCTATTTTTGTATTTTTTTGCTTTACTCTGTAAGAAAAGAAGTCTTCTGGGAAAAGTAAGTGAGATTTATATGTGGGTTATTGGGTGGATATTTTTCCAAGGTTGATGTCTCTGTGTACATTAAAGATGTTTTTTTTAATCAGGCATTCCATGGTGGCAAGTGATTACACTGTAATATACGTAAAAAAGATTCCCTCAAAATTATTTTATTCCAGCATCCTCTTGATAGGAAAATGAAACCTCATATAAACAGTTTAAGAGCATATTGACATATAAAAGCTTTAAAACCAAACCTCTCTCCACAATCTTTTATTCTGTGATAGTTATGAAAACATGCACAGGAATATTTGTTTCCTGTTACAAAAATTTGAATATTTTTGTAAAGGGGTGACTAGCCTCTCCACAGGGATCTGACAAAGCAGCTGTGTGAACTAAAGGCTATTCTGCTTTATTCTGAGTATGATTAGCAAAAGCACCCTTAAAATCGAGATGAAATAAATGACACAAATATTTTTATTGATGCAGGTGAAGAGTCAGGGCAACTTTGAAGATTTTGGTCACTTCAACTTAAATTGTCCAAGACTGTGCTGGAAAAGCAGAATCTTCTTCTGTTAAATTAGGTTGAATACAGAATCACCATGAGACAGCTACTTGATTTCTCAACAGAACTGATTTTAATGATGGCACAGTGATCTTGTCTCTGGTTTTTGTAAAAAAAAACAACATAAGTTTTTCAAATATTTCCATGACAGGAACAGTGTAAGCTCCGTTCACCAGGCAATTAGTTCTTGTCATTTAGATTACCTGAAAAAAAAACATTTTGTCCTCCAGTAAAAAAAAAAAAGGCTAGTAGTAGGAAAATATGGAAGGCTACAGTCCTTCATTAGACATCCGTATGAAAGTTACTTGTCTAAAGGTTGCTTGTAGAGAAAAACATAATGTGAAGCCAAATTTGGACCTGGTTTTGCTGTACCCTATCTCCACCCAAAGTCTATGCAAGCTGCCTTCAGCAACTCTTCACTGAAGGTGCCTCTGTCCTGTGGATCTCCAACATGAGAGCAGAAGGTGCCTCTCTGATACTTAATTAACATGATGAGAGGGGATTTTTCTTTACAATTTTCTCTTTATTANAAAAAAAAAAAAGACACATTTTCAACTCAATTTTCTACTCAGGTTAATAAGGAGAAAAACAGAACCAGATTTTATACCATATAAATATATATATAGATCTTTACTTATGGGTGTGTAGATATTCACGGGTCTGCCTGTAATGTCTTCCATTCCTTCATGGTTTATAACCCATTAAAACTGTCTCTAAAAGTGCTACAGATTTTGCATATGAAAACAATATACACACTCCATACCTAATTTTCAGGTGATTTTAACCATGCTAACATATGCTCAGGCAGGGTAAAATTTACATACCTGTTTGAGTTTGTAAGTTTCTTCTTGCTCAATATATTTGCGTTATTATTTTGTGTATATAAGGCCTATACCTTGTATACATGCTTAAATGAAGGTTCTGATAATGTATTTGCATGTTCCCATTAACAACAAATAAAGTAATTAAACTTGAGCAGTTGCAAGATTGAATGTTAATAAAGACTGAACAAGAAGTTGAAGAAAAAATAATTATCACAAAGCTCTGTGGAATTTATCAAGTTATCTAATAGGAAAGAAAATGTGCACATTTCATCTTTTTATGAGTGAATAAAAACCAGAATGATATTTTTGAACAAATGACATGAAAGGTCTCTCTACTCTTTCCTTATTTTTCTGTATATCTATCTATCTATCTATCTATCTATCTATCTATCTATGAATCTATCTCACAAATACCAGATAGCAGTTTTTAATTTATCCAGTTAGGTGTTATATAGCAAAGGTGATGAAACAAATGTTATGGAACAAAACAAAGCAAAAAAACCAAAACAGCAAAAAATAAAAATCCCCAAACCAACAATGGCTTAAGACAGCTCGGGTGTACTCCCTGAGGATTTTCAAGAGACAGAAAACATATCAGAAGACACTTGCTAGAAATTTAGAGAGAGGACTCGACTCTATCTTTAAGCTACTTATGACTTTTGGCTGGCTAGCGAGAGCTTAGTGTTAATGCTCATAGAGATATCATTGAAAAACAAATTTTTCTAACAATAGCCAATTAATAATTAATCTGGAACCACAGAGATTGTCCAGAACTGTTCTTGTGTACAGCAGACTTGGATTCCTTACTCAGTACAAGATGTCTTCTCTCAAGGCTGGTGTCTCCTTCCACGTTTCTTACTAGAGACAATGCAAGTAAATTCTCTGTAGATTGGATTTACTGGGCACTGTTAATGTAGTGAATCGTTGAAGAAACAGGGAAATACCTGAGCTTTTCAGATCACTCAAAGTTGAACATCTTGGAAGTTTCTTAACGTATGTCGGTTTTAGCTTTCCAAGATTTTAAAAAATGTCTGGAGACCTTAAAAGCCTCTGAAGAAGTTATTTTTTCATTTTTATGGGAAAAAAAAAAAAAAAAAAGATAATGTTCTTATTCCATTCTGCTTAAGTACTTAATTTGAGGTCAAATTGCTACTTTCAGACTGATCAAAAACCTATTGTCTAGACTGGATTAGAAGTTCTCTTTGAGGAAGGCTGTGTATTAAAGACATAGCTTGGTGATAAACCTTTACTTTGTTCAAAAAATTATAGATGTAAAAAATAATACACTCCATTTTGCTGAAAGAGTGTCTTTTTCAAGACTGTCTTCTGCAGCATTTAAAAAACCCCTAATTCTTCAGTGGTTCTGTACAGACACTGACTAGTTTATGATGGTTTGGTGGAGTTAAGCAAATAATCCTTTGTTTTACCAAAACCTGTTACGATATCCTCATCAATATCTAAACCAGAGACTTAGAGAAGAAAGCTATTTAGAGGCACATAACTCACCCTTTTTTCAAGAGCAGTGTTCCCCAAAAAACTTGAGAGTTTTCAGATCTCTAGCAGATTTCCTTAAAAATAACAAATTCATACATTCATACATTTTCATACATTCTGTAGAATGAACAACTATGTGTATTTCACCTCAATTTTAATTTTATATCATTTTTATCCTCTATGTTGCAGTAACACATCAAAAGTTGCAAAGTACCAAGGAAGTTGGTTTGAAATGCTTTTCATATTCTAAATGAGGGAAGACCATAAATATTTTAGTAGTGGAGGTTTTTGCAAATGCTTTTTTTAAAACATGAATAGTCAGTTCCAGCTCCCACATATTGCAGTCTCAAGGGTGATATGCAATATGTTAAAAATATTTCTGCCAGATTTTACAGGTCTTAAAATATGAGATTCAAAATTATTGATTGACTGGAGATCTTAGCAAAGCTAAATAAAAGAAGGGTAGTTAAAATGCATATCTTCCTTCAGGCTCCACACACAGATTTTCATCTTCCCAGTTACATTTCACCTACTGCTTGCAAATGACCAGTTAATGTTTGTAGTGTTGACTGAGCAACCTGAAAAAATGTAAGAACTCAAAAGAAGGTTAAACAGGCCCAAATTTACCTGAAAACTGAAGTCTATTGAGAGAAATCTTCTACCAATATTGTTACAAATGGGTCCACTTTATAAGGAAAAGCTGTTTAATTATTCACTAAAATCATGTAGAAGTATATAAGCTGTCTTGAAGATGTTTTTCACAGAGGCACAGCTCTGTATGGCCAAACTGCTCCTGATGTTGCAATGTTAAAGGCAAGTTGTGTTAAAGATATGAGATTTATGCAAGTATTCATTCTCATTGAAACTTATAGCAACACTGGGATCATTTAGTTGTAGACAACCAAGAGTTTGCTTGTAACTTAAGAAGTAACTACACTACTAGCTAGGCAATATTTGTAGGAGATTAGGCAGTTTTCATTAAATTGGATAATGTACTTGGAAAAAAATAGACAAGAAAGTCAAGCAAGAGATTAAAGGATAAGTTGGCACATCAGAATATTTTTCCTTTCTTCTCCTAGCTAAAGCAGTTCAGTAAAGGTTACTACATCTTCTTACAATTGCTGCTGTGTTGGTGTCCTTAGGTCTTTGTGCCATAAGAACTCTGTTACTAAGAGGTCTAGAGGCTGTATAATTTGAAGGTAATGAGGGACTTTCAAGTTTAAATGAAGAAGGTCTATAAGTCCATTGCAGCTTTAATATGAATCTAGTGGAAAGTACTTAAACTGGGCAGGGAGCAGAGGAAATGTCATAGTTTCTCAGCCTGTGTGTCCTGGAAAATATCTTACTCAAAGAAAGGCTTTTCTTACTTAAAAATATGTAAAAATATTTTCTATTCATGATATCAGTGCACATTAATCTGGAAGAGACTATACCACTCTCACTCAATCATAAAATTCACCTATTAGGTCAATGTAATACTCAGAACATTGTATCATTGCCTCTAAAATATGATATATATTTTTAACTCTACATTTGTGATTTTTGATTATGATTTTCTGCAATAAAGACCCCCCCGAAAAAATACAAAAATATAATTTTGTACCTTAGTTCAGTCTTTGGAGAGAAAATTTCAGTTTACGACTTAGATCCTCTCCCATGTAGGAAAAAAAATCACATTTAAAAATCTAATAAAATCATCTTATTAAAAGGCAATAATGTAACACATTGTTTTGTATGAGACAAGGCAGAGACATTACTCATGTTGCCTTTTTAACTGATCTTGGCATGTATTTTAAGTTTGGTAATGGTTGTGGTATAAAAAACTGAAGAATATATCAAATATCTTAGATAATTAATGAAAGTATGGGTTTAGAGCTTAAACAGCTCAGCTTAGGAATCCAATAATTTCTAAAACATACAAGATCATTTATGCTGTGAGCAAAACCTATTGTTGATAAAATCCTTTTTTGTAAATTTGTAGTTCTCTTGAATTCTTAAGAAAAGCAAAACCATAACTTATCAACACTGGTCTGAGTCCTTCAGCTGTTGTTTTCTTGAGTTTTCTACTCTGGTCTCTGAATTAAGCTCCTTGGTAATGGTGTAGATAGTTGACTTTTTCCGGCTGCATGGTGGTCAAATGTCCAATAATTCATAGGCGCTTTCAGGAATGTATGCTTGAAAAAAAACCTTTTTCTCCTTTTGCTAGTTAGAGTGGGAAATAGAAAAAAATTCACAAACATATCCTAATCATGTCAAAACAGTATCCTAATCATGTCATCCTCAATGAATTTTATGCAGTAATAAGCCAGGGTGTTATCATCTTGTCTAGTAAATCCCTGTGATGGCTCTGAAATGGGTTCCTCTCTGTTCTTTCATCTGTTTCTCACATAGAGACTTTTACCTGAATTGGTACAGCAACCCACTTTGTATTACTATATTTCTTGGTTGGTCAACTATTAAGGAAAAATTGAATAGGCTGTATATTTTTGAGTGCTGCAAGTAGACAGCAGACATACATGGTCAGAGGCTCACCTGTATCATGCAGGCTAGTTCTCAATTAATGGCTCCTGGAGTGTTTATTTTACTGGGCCAATTTTGATTTTAATTTTGTTTGTCTATTCAAGGAAGCAGTCTTCTGTTCTTCTTCAAGTCCTGATTAATAGATAAAAGAATATTTTAAACATTTAAAAAAAACCTTTTTCAAAGGGAAAGCCAGTGTCATGAAAACAGAAAATATATCATAATGTGTTAATTTAGGCAATGATTTTATAGGGGAAAAATATTAGCATAATTTTTTTTCTTTTTTTCAAAGGTAAAATTTTCTTTATACAAATATTTAGTACTATCATGTACAGTACATAACAAACCTAAATCAAATAAATTCAGATAAGACAGTAGTAATAACATATTCTATCTTATTAAAAATCACATTGCAAAGGCCTCAAGCTACTGAGGTTCAGGAATTAAAACTTTGGATGATTTCCCTCAACCCTGACATTGATTTAAATCTCCCAAAGTTTTCATCTGTAGGAATTTTGGTTTAAGATTCAATGTTTCACCTGGAAGGGGTGAGATGATGCTGAATTAGCTCAGTTGTGTTCTTTGCTCAGTGTGTGGATTCAGCAGCAAGCTGAAGCAGAGGCTGATTTTCAGTCGTAACTGAAGCAGGAGGTGCTTGGTAGAGTCTCGTTGGATGTTGCCCTTGGTTACAGGTTTGGAAATGCTGGGATTGCTGGCTCTGCCGAGCAAGGGGCTATCTACAGACCATTGTTCCTCCATTGTGCAGACTGGTTTGGAGCACGGTGCAAGGTGCCTTCTTGCACAGAAAAAAGTAGAAGCTCTGAACTTCTCTGTCGCTCAGTTTCTTTACACAAAGTTCCTTCCTTGTCAGTCAACTTGCAGATATTTTCACAAACTTTTTCCAGGCTGCTGAATTTTCAAGCAGCATCAGTTACTGTTTGCAGTAGTTGATGACCTGGGTTAGCACTGAGTGCACTTTCAGAACATTTCAAGAGCAAAAAAGGACAATTTTGTGAACGGAATTTTGTTCATTTCACACAGATTGTAATAGCTCTCAGTCACATTTCAATAGACCTGGATTTGACCCAATGTGATAAGGTTTTCACTTTTCATTTCAAAACTTCTGAGTGTGTTTTTTAACAGCTTCTTAGTATCTATTTTCATTTCCAGCTTCTTAATTTCATTTGTTTATGTTAGTTGAAACTTCTCACAACAGGAATAATAGAAAACTGTATTTTAAGAATGTTGGCACCTGCAAAAGCACACATACACACAAAAGATCACTAAATGGGGACTATTGGGGCAGAACCCCTGAACTTTCTTGAGTTTCCTGCTTTCACTGAAAGGACTTAATAATATGAGACAGAACAATTTTGTGGTACATTTTAGTCCCAAGATTATATATTATTCTGAATGGATACGGTCAAAGGTGGTTTAACAGAGGAAAACTGTTGAGGGTGAAGTTTTAATTGTTATGTATTAAGCAAAGCCAACAAGTGTAATGACTAATCTTTTGCAAACATAATGACTTCCATCTTTGTCATTACACAGAAAGCTAACCCATGACCTGCAGGGTTAGAACATCCATTTTCAGGGTCAAGGTATTTTACTGAATAAAATCTCAGGGTTCTATTTTCTACTTTTTGTTTTTACTTCCACTGTTTTACTTCCTAAAAATATAACTTTTTATAAAACGTGATTTTCTTATTTGTCTCAAGAACAAAGTAAAATTTATAATTAATAATATAATTAATGGAGAAGTATTTTAAAAGTATGCTTTATAAATGAAATAAGCTATTTCTGTCAGGGATGTTTAGTTTTGCCAAGTTCCCTTCTGGACTACTGTATTTATAAAGGGACCAACAGTCTGGTGAGGGATTTTTATATTACCTAGGGAATAAAGAGGGAAATAGTTTCTAGTGCTTTATTTTCCATAGTTTGGAATTTGATACAATATATGATGTTTTAGACTGATTTTTAAAAATCCTGTCTCTGCTGTCAAAGCAGTGTGAAACCTTTTGAAAGCTGTTTGCTTGAAGCTTCAGTAATGTGTTCTTGTATGGGATGATGATTTTCATGGTTCTTTATTGAATTATTTCTGCACCTTTCTGTTTGAAAAGCTGCTTGAAGAGAACTTGTTTTGAAACTGCATATAAGTAATTTTCTCCAGAAGAGTTCTGCTAAAAACATTTTTTTGTGCTACAGTGAAAAGAATCAGGTGATATATTTAAAAAAATTGTGTACATGTCTTTGGCATTTTTCCATTACTGCTGCACAAATTCTTGTTGCTATTTGCACTTCTTATGCATCAAGAAAAGATGATTATGTGTTTTAGATCAAAGCATTTTAAAGAGTTACAGAAGTCTGAGCAGACACCAGATCCCTGATCAGTTTAACCAAGACTGAACTATACAGCAAGGCATTTACATTTCTCCAGCCATTGTAACATTTGAAGACCAGAAATTTTATAATACTCATATGATAAGGCCCATATTTTATTAATTATTTGTACAATTTAAAAAATCATGCATGTTATATGAGGCCACTGGCACTATTATTATAGTAATGGGCTTTTGCTGATGTTTCATGTAGGGCTGAAGTGCTGCAGTGTTGATAAACTTTCTGAATTTTCATCATTGTTCCTGCTCTCTGGATGATTGTTCTATAACAGTTTTATATCAGATTATCACGTGAAATGCAGAAATTGTGCACAAAAATGTTTATATTCAATCCTTTCTTTTTCTTCTGTACAAAGACTGCATAGATAAAGGATTGACACACTACAATGTTAGCATATTTTTTTTTCTGGATACATATGATATTACAGCAATCTAATGTATTAAGAACTCTTCCCACCCATGGTAAGGTGTCCATCCAAGAATTATTCTCATTTAAAAATATGGAAGTATTTCTCTTTTCCAGTGAGAGCTCTGCATGTATCCACTAGGTCCAAGGGCAAAGACAGGCCATGTGTGCTTCCTCACCTATTGTATTCATCCTAATTTTCCTTTCCTGCAAGCATTTGGATGGTGAAAACTGTCTTCTGCTTAAATTTATATGACAATTTTTTCTTCACTGGGTTCTGTCCTTTGATCTTCATCATAACAGAATAGATATAAATCCTAACCAGAGAGTTTCATATGAAAGCAAATATTAATTTTAATCACTGTAATTTAAAGCTGTATTACAATTTTAGTATCTCTGATTAGCAAATCGCTATACCAAGTAATATCTCTGATTACCAAACTGCCTGAATATATATTTTTTTCTCTTTGCTAAACTTATTATATATTATCAGTAAAGAATTCATTTGCTTTCTCTTTCAGAATTCTTTTCCTTTACACCTGACACAGGATATTTATAGCAGGTGCCTGCAAACAGAGAAATATTTTTTAACTTTTTGACTGGACATTTATTTTGCTGGCTTTCAAATACACACATTTTTCTCTTAGGTCAAACCATTTAGAAACATTTCTGTTCCTGATCTCCTATACACGGTCTGGAAGCCACTAAGTCACATCATCTGTCTTTGGAATGGTGATTTCCAGGATTTGAGACTATATCTTGCATCTATACACACAACCAAGCATTTTCCTTTACTTCTTAAAGCTAGAATATTCAAAAAAACCTTCTCTGATGTTATTTTTCCTAAAACAATTTTTTTTTCAATGAAGTGAATTTTCAAAAATAAAAGTTATTTTTAATAGGGATGGAGAAAACTATGTATGTGTTTTTCTAGTTAAATCACCAGTCACTGATCTGTGCCTTATCACAGCTTTATACATGTGCTACAAAGTTAAATGCCTTACATGCAGGTTAGTGCTCTTTTTATGTTTCCAATATGTTCAGAGTAATCTTTCCCTTCCTTTATATCTTGGAAAATCAAAGCCAGCTGTCTCTCTGATTTGTTTCTGCTGCAGAATGCCATAAAAATACTTTTACATTCAGCCCGTCCTGTATCTGTCATTCCACAACAGGTGGAGCATTTTGCCCTAGGAAGAATTCCAAGAGATTAGCGAGATTTGTGCTGGTAGATGTTCGTTTCTCATAGTCTTAATTCCACAGGGGAAATCTTAAAACTGTGGAAAAATACAAACCTATGGGCTTTTTGGTTAGTTTTGTTAGGTCAAGTCCTAGACATTATCAAACAAAGCATGTGTCTGAAACCTGATTTTGCTTTGCTGATGTATCTCATGTGCCCAACATTGGCCACATCCCTACATATGGTTAAGATTTCCATAGTTCCATGCTTCAGACAAGGCAAGTAGAAGGGTTCTTTTGGACATCCTGCACCACTATGGCATTACTAAGCTCATGACTTCCCCTACTTTCAAGGAGCACCCCTGGGAAGAATTCATGGACACATCTCCCGTTGCTTCAGGACCTTCCTCTTCAGTTGCCATTGACTCGTGTGCTTTATGTAATCAAGAGTTAGCTCTACTTGATTCTTGAATGATATGGCTAATTGAGGGGTTACATTGCCCTTATGAATGTCTGTCACTGGAGACAGGCTGGAGATCAGTATGCAACAATTTTCACTAAGAGGTATCAGCCTTTAGTCTAAGTCCTTTTCTTTGTACATTGTAATTATGTTATGCACATTTTTCTTGGCATAGAAGAAATCTCTACAGGTAAGAAGCAGTTGTCAAAATAAAGATCTCAGTTTGTCTGAAAATAGTACAGCCAAACATATTTTATACTCTCATTTGATAGTGAAGTCTTTAGCTTCATAATTAATATCTTGCTATGCTGAGTGTATTTTTATAAAAAGAAACCATAAGCTTTTACAATTTTTCTTGGTTTTGCATGACTTATTTCACAGAAGATAGCTGCAAAACTTATGGAAAGCAGAACAGAATATTTTTGTCTATATATTCTTTTTCTACATTTTTTTTAATCAGGTTGTTAATATTGATGAACTGTGTTAAATGACTGGCATGTCTGTGTCCATTTTTCATCTCTGTTGATTAATACGCCATTAAACCAAATATTATCTAATTCTTAGGAGGTAACAAAGATTCCACTTACCTCACTTGTTTGTGGGCTATTTCAACATTATAATGGTTTATTAATAATGCCCCAAGAGATTTCTGATTTGTTTTGCCAAAATTGGAACCTTTTTCTCTGTGTAATGCAATCAATACAGTCAAACATCTGTCTTTAGAACAATTATGACTCCATTACTCATTTTGTGCAAAGTCAGCATGCATTGGAATTAAATTCTCAAAAACATATTTATCTCTAAAAAGAATAATTTTTCCACATCATGAAAAAGTAATGCAGTTTCCTTGTACATATTATTCAGTTATCAAAGGTTACTATTGGCAATTAAAAGACCAGTGCAAATGTTTGGACATATGGGAGAAGAGTTCCTCCAGCCTCCTTGTTGCTCATCATGTTCTTGCAGTTTTTTCACTTGAAAAACATTTGTGAAAATAATGGCTGTCAAATCTTCTGGTATGGTAGAGATCTTTATATCCAAACAATAAAGGAGAATGTCCTGACATGCCACTGAGTGTTTCTTTCTAATTAGGTTTCTATCACTGTGTTGCTGACATACTTTCTCCCTATTTCCAAATTCTTTCCTTTAGCCACAATAACAGTATACACCCACAATTATTCTTCTCTACGGACTGAAGTCTTTCTTAATTTTTCAAAAGGAGCGATATTAGACCAGAAGAGTAACATTGCATTTTATTCCAGAATTGTTTGCAGAAGCTGCTATTTGCCCAAAGCCCATATTTCAGTAAAGTACTGAATCAACAGGTTCCTTTATTTGCAGTCTATTTTGAAGAGCTTGGATAAGCATAGTCTGATGCCTCTTTACATGTTCAGATGTCTGCTGTCAGGAGTAGTTCATTTAGACTTAAAATTTGGCATAAAATGGCAATGTGCTTTTCAAAATTCTGTTTCCTTTAAAGCAGCATTATGTAAATCTTCCTTGACATATAAAATGGAATTGAAGGGAAAACAATTGTCTTAAACATTTCTCATTCCAGTGATTATCTCTGTGTGCACTCAACACAGATTGTGAGACATGTGTAGTTTGTCCAGAGATTTTTTCACTTCTACCACTGCAAAAATATAGAAGATCTAGAGATGCAGAAGATTTAGAGGTCTTGCACTACAAACTTGTGCTGCCTGTAGCATGCTTTACTGGTACCCAGTATTATTGTCCCCAAAACATAAACTGAACTTTGTGTCAAACCTTGTCACTACATACACTGAACCCCATCATGGTCACTGTTATGGCTGACTGTGGACTTTTCTTTCCTCTCTTGCCATGGCACCCCAAAGTTGTTTCATGAATTTGCTTTAATGTTATTATTGGTCCCAATGAAAATACACCACCTTATTCCAAGCAATTGTAGCTTTTCTTCCAGTCATACAAGGGATTTGTTTCTCCAAACACCTGACCATACTAGGTCAGTGGTCTCAAAGTCAGGACAATATTCTTGGAAGATTTCCCTTGGAGCTTATGACAAAATAGGTGTCACCATGAACCAGACCAGAAGGATATCCTGATCCTTGTAATGCTGAAACCACATAGTGATATTTTGGGACATGGTTTAGTTGTGGTTTTGGGTTAACCAAGTATTAGTTGGACTCAATGATCTTAGAGGTTTTTTCTAACTTGATGATTTAATGATCCCGGATTGAAGGCTCGACACCCTTTTTCTAGTTGTTTCCAAATCATTCAACATGTGCTTACTTAGTCTTAAACAGGAATCTGGAGGCACCCAAACTTTCCATGCCTGCTTTGATTTATCATCTGTCTAGATGTCAGAACACTGAGGGAGGCAGGCTGTCACACTCTGTATTTTCTACAGAAAGCCAAACCATTTTCTCTTCCTATGGTGTCCCTCCACACTGCCACTTCTCACCAATGTCAGCCAAGGCTGTGCCTGGCTTTGCTGACACTTTACAACAAAGTGGCTCTGCCTATGAATGAAGAGAATCTTCCTGCCTGTGTGGTCTGACAGACAGCACTTTCATATTCAATCACATCCCAGTGCTGACGTGGCACAGCCATTTCCCATGAAAATGGGAATTGAAAAAAAAAAAACAAAACAAACCCAATCTCTTAGCACATTCCAACCCTGTATTTTTGGTGGCTTCTCAGGCCTCAAAAGGAAGTAGAAGTTCAGGAGAGATGACTATAGTAGAGATCCTAAGGGCCCCTTCTGAATATACTATATGAAATTTCCATGTAAATATCTTTATACAAGATCAGGACCCTGAAATCCATTTATGGATGATACAGTACAGTTTATACACTTAGATGTGACTTATTAAATCCCACAGTTGGTCAGATGACTCACATAAGTGACCATATCATTGCCTAAAAAGGAATTCAGAGGAAATGTAGTTGAATACAGACATTTACACTGTAGACAACACTAGACTGCTAAATTCACTCCAAATATCTCCATTCCACCACAAATATTCCAATGAAGTGGTCAGATGCTGCTTTCCAGAAATGCCAGTGAACATTTTGTAAGGTTCACAGTTTCTGGGAACATTATACCAGTGAAGAAATTCTACCACCACCCCCTTTGAAGAAAAGACATTTAAAAGAATTTCACTAATATTTTACAGTTTCAGACCTCTTGTTTTAAATGAGAGTGCTTTGAAATGTTAAACACTTTATAGTTTTAATAACTGAATGTGCCTCCAGCTGTTCTGTAAATAACCAGGAAATAAAGGCCAATTGGTTCACATTTTGCAGTCTGAAGCTGGATGAGATCTGCTTGCACGCTTCACAGTTTGCAACATCTTAAACACAATTCTCTGTTATTTCTGAATAAATACACATATTAGCTTTTTCAGTGGTCTCATGCTTTATAGAAAATAGAATATAACTTCTTTTCAGGTTCCTCACATCTATTAGTCTTAATATCACATTGAAATACTTTTGATGTTTGGCAATTAAATTAATTAAATTTTCTTCTTTTTTGTCCCTTTCATTTTCTGTGAGATGCTAGCTTATAATTAGAACAGACTGTATCTCATTTTTTCTGGCAGATATTTTTTTTTCATGAGGAATTCTAATACTACATTTCTTATGTACCAGAATCTGTCTTTAATTAATTAATAATCTTGACAAAAAAGACCAGTTTCTTTTGTCATGGTACAAATAGGTCTTCTACATTGTTTTCCGTGAACTATTAAATTAACAAAAAAAAAAAAAAAA
>VXBR01007648.1:1018327-1040174 GCA_013400215.1 Cisticola juncidis | reverse complement strand
AAAAAAAAAAAAAAAAGCCCTATCTTTTTTTTCTGTTTTGAAATATCTGGGAGGACACAGACTTGTATGATCTTCCTTTTCCTTAACCACAATTATCTGCTAAAATGTGATTATGTGGGACAAAAGGCACAGTCTGTATGCATGTGAAATTGCTTTTGATAATTCTGTTCTCCTTCTGAGAGAACAGTAACATTGTCAGTGGCTTTCTTGGCACTTGTGGCACCACGGGAGATAAAGAATAAACATCAGAAAACAAATCTGTCACCAGCAACTGTGTGCTTACAGCCCAGAAAGCCAAGCATGACCTGGGCTGCACCAGTGTGGCCACCAGAGAGGGGCCTCTGCTCTCATGAGACCCCACCTGGAATACTGAACCCAGCTCTGGGGTCCTCAGCACAGGTCCTCACCCAAAGCCAGCTCTTGGAGTGGATCCAGAGGAGCCACTAAGATCAGAGAGTTGGGATACCTCTCCCATGAGGGCAGGCTGAGACAACTGATTGTTTTGCCTGGAGAAGGAAAGGTTCCAGAAAGACCTCACTGCAGCCTTCCAGTACCTAAAGGGAGATTGTAAAAAGTGGGGAGAGGGTCTTTTTATACCTGTAGGAGTGACAGGACAAGGGACAATGGTTTTAAACTGAAAGAGTTCATGTTTACATTAGAGGTTAGGAAGAAATACTTTGCCCAGAGGGTGGTAAAACACTGGAATAAATTGCCCAGAGGTGCTGTGGATGCACTGTAGCTGGAATTGTTCAAGGTTGGATGGGATTTTAAGGGGCTCTGAGCAACCTGATCTAGAGAGTGGCATCTTGACAGTGGTAGGAAGGTTGGTACCAAATGATTTTTAACATCCCTTCCAACCCTAACCCTTAATGATTCATTTTGAAAGGCAGAATTTAATTCTACTACATTTGTGGAAGTAGCAGCCATGAAGACTGAAGTCCTAATTACTGGACAGATGACTGAAAGCATGTGATTTTGGAGGACAAAATTCCTATGGTACTGTGGTGATATTTCCAATGAGTATTTGTGACCTTATGACAGTATCTCTGCAATAAAACTTTTAGCAGAATAAAACATTCTTTAGAAAGGTTAGTACTTCATTTAGTACTTCATCCCTCATTTCTCTCTGGAGTAGAAAGAAGCTATAGTTTTATTATGATATTTAACTGCGTGAATTTAAGTGGGTTTTTTTCAGGTATATGAATCTCTACTGTAGACTGCTTATTAAGCTTGACACCTCTGATTCAGAGGGGCTTGTTAGAACCCAGAGGTTTGGTATGATCTCTGTTTTGTCTTAGCATTTGATATAATGGGGGTGACTCAGTTTAGACTGAAAGAACTTTTCCACCATTATATTTTAATAGTTCAGACTCCTGCCCATCTGTGGACATAATCATCTGCCCTGAACATCTAGCTTATCACTGTTAAAATGATCTTTCTGTTGTTTCCATGCCCCACTTGGAAGAAAACTATGTACTGGATTTTCTCCCTCATTTCCAATAGCTACTTACCAAGAAAGGTTGTGATGCTGTCTAATCCACAAACAATATATCATATTTTGCATTATTTGAACAACCAATATATAAATAATAAAACATTTCTGGTGCAAGTATTCAAAAGTTCTTGTATAATGTGTGAAGTCACAGTTTGGCAATGTCTGCGTTTACAATAACTTACTATAAGGGCTGAATGTAGATCTGAAGATATTTTGTCACAGATTCAACACCAGTTGGACTCATTTCACAAAGCCTCTTTATTCTCTAGAAAGGAAAATTAGAGTTGTCAAAATCTTTATTGCAATTTAAACTATCATTGTAAGTGAAATACAGGCATCAAAGATATCTTTTTCAGACAGCAAGTTCAGCCAAGAATTTCTGTGGAAAAAGAAACAGTCAATTGGTATTGCCAAATTCCCTGACATGTTTGGTACAGTTGGTATTGTTTGTGTGTTTTCTTTACCCTGTATGCTCACATCTTTCTCTGGGAGCCTACATAGATTCAACTCTCTTTTTTTGTTTTCAGGCTAGTTACGAAAAACCTCCAGGCTGTATGATGAGTCATCCAGCTTTTCTTTAGGTATTTTATTTGTCTTCTCTAGAAATCAGACAGCACCATTATCCATTTCATACTGCTCTCCTAAAATTGCCTATTCACAGGGAGAAAAACTTCAGCCCTTGAAATCATTATTTTACTCATAAAATGTCTTTAATTCACATTGAAAAATGGTAATACATTTTGTTTTGGGAGGATGCCAGTCCTTATTAATTCTCTTTTGTACCCTGTGTTGAGAAAAACCTGTGTACCAAGAAACGGTGCACCCATTTTCCAAATCACCTTTACTAAGGAAAACAATGCAATTCTCATTAAAGCCATCAAACAGGATAGTGTATAAAAAATGTCCCTCCTCCCCTCTTATCAACCAAGCTAGTCACCTCATCATAGGATGTTATCATGTACCCTACTTAATGCAAAAAGCATGCATTATATTCTGCTTTCCTTACTACAGTTCCCTTTCATCCTGAACACTGCTGATATCTGTTGTGATTGTAAATCATCGTAGTCCTGGGCAGGCTTCAGGTGGCCCTGCCAGAGCAGTGGGGTTTGAGCAGATGACCTACAGAGACCCCTTCCAGCCTCAGCCATGGTGTGATTCTGTAATTCTATGAAAGTCAGAGTATTTTAGATCTTTCATAGTACTCCATGCACTTTTCATTTCTCAAAATCCTTCCCCCCTCTGGACTGATTATTGTTGTCAGATATGTTTAGGTTATGTTTTGTTTGTTACTTTTTTTTGTCTCTGTGGAAGAAGGGAGATAATAACCACTATTTCCCTGCAGCTTACCCCATTTTGAATAGTGAACCTTCCTTTTTTAACTATTTGTCTTCAACAAAGGAATAAAACCTTTTCTCCATACTGGTGCTCTGGAGAAGCTAGATTGCGCAAAGGAAAACATGACTCTAGTTTTCATACACAGGGCTGTTTCTCTCTTAGTGGAGGCTGCAGAATGGTACCAATCTGCTCATGGATCTTCTTGCTTCTTTTTATTTCACAGAGATGAAGATTTGACATTCCAACACAACCTGTAAATAGGCATCATATTTTCCTGTGTATACTGTTCTCTTTCATGTTGTGACTTCCACTTTTCAACATCCTGAACAGGAGAAAGCATTTTTCTACAGTCTGGGGAAGGCAGGAAAAAAGCAATAACCCTGTGGTGGTCACAATTGCTTTCTTCTGTCTGCAGGGAGAAAATAGTGATTTTTCTCTCCTCCTTTAATTCATGTCCTTGCCTCCATAGTGAGACTTATCTTAGCCTTAAACCCTTGAATTTTCCACTGTGATGCTACTACTGCTTGCCCTCCTTTTCTGCTTTACAATGATTTCTGCTCCTACCCTCTGTCACATGCAAATTTGTTACAGATAATTTCTGCCTAATTCCCAGTTTCTCTGTAATGGCAGCAGAGGTGCTACACCTCTGCCTCTCCACTATACCCACCTGCCCTTCCCTCCAACACTCATCCTTCCTTCCATGTTTCCCTTACCAAATCCTTCCCATGACTCATGCAGACTGACCATGCTTTCTCATTCAGGACTGGCGTGAGTAGCTGACTCATCTTTGCCACTTAAGGTATGGCTAGAAGTATTTTCCAGTGTTTGTCTAGTATTTTCCAGATTTGTCTAGAAAAGCAGAATGGTAAATAGATGATGATGAGGCAGATGTCAGCTTTACCTTCTTCTTATGACTAAGAGGGTGCTTTCTCTCTCCTGATCCAAATCAACTCTGCATGTTGCTGTGACTGGAAGAGTTCTCGGGCAAAAAGTCTTTTCATAAGAAATGTTAGACATTGTTAGACAATAGGACTACAGAATGAGAAACATTACACATTGCAGAATATTCCTTTCTCATTTAATTCAAATACCCCAAGTACCTGTTTAGGTTCTGTTGTAAGGCATTTTGCTAAATGTCTTTGTACATGTATACATTCACAAAGAGTTTTTTTGCAATTAGTGAACTACAGGCCAGATCCATTCTGCCTCTTGTCTAACCTCAATATAATGACTGTAACTTTATAAATGAACTTGGTTACTGATGTTTGCAATTTTAATGTAGGTGCATCAAGCGCTGCTTTAGACACAGTCTCTGACTGTCATTCCATGATTTTTTTTTCTTTTATCTTAGTGTGGTGCAACTACAACTTTATATTGATATAAGTAGCAAACAATTGCTCTAGGTAGAATGAGATATTTATGGCTCTAACACAACAATCAGTACAGAGACATTCTGGCTGAGCACTGTAGAAAGGAAATGGGACAAATACTGGCACTGAAGACTCCACACTGTAAACTACAATGTAATTATCAGTTTAAAAATTGTATCTGGGGTTGGATAATACTGGGTTTAGGGGTAATGAAGAGAACAAAGAAATAACATAGGTAAAACACATCTTATTTAGTGCATTTGGTGCAACCTGGTTATACAGAACAATGAAGAGAGAAAAGTGTAAATATATATGAGAAAAGTATTTTCTTTTAGACTGATATAGTCAGATTTTTAATATCTTCATGCTAATATGATATAAAGATCTGTTGCAATTTTAAGTGGGACTCTGATCCATGTTGCAATGAGTTAAAGATGTAGTGGGAGGCTTAGAATGGAAGAAAAGTGTGTTATTTCAATAAGAATGGAATAACAGGTTCCACCAGCCTCAATTTTGTCTATTGTTCACTTCTTAACACAATTTAACGTAGATTGTTTTTTGTATCAATTCTCACTATGAAATACCTCCCAGTTAGTATGAATTCCTATGAACATTTTATCCTGATACACTGTGCATTCTGTGCTGCTCTCTGTGTTTATATCAAATCATTCATTTCCTTATGTGAGTTCAGTAAAGATGCATTATTATCATGAACTAATTTGAAAATGGAATGTTTATTGCTTACATTTATTTTGGAACATCAAGACAGAAGCATTTCTGATTGATTCTCTCAATTTTCTACACATCCAAGTTGGGTTGCATTTTGCAGTAATTTCTTCACATTATTTGTATATATGAGATGCTGTATTTTATTGTGCTGACAAGATTGAAAGGAATTTCCTACCATTTTTTCTTCCCAAGGGAAACTGCAACCCGTAGAAATTTTCCATTGCTCAATTTTCATAAAAGCACTTGTCAAAAAAGTTTTTATATAATAGTCTATTATAGCAGATCTTTTTATTGCCAGAGAAACAGAAGTAGTAAAGTTATTCAGATCTCACAACTGCACACTTGTTCTATCTTGCTTCAAACAAGCTGAGTAGAAAGTATTATTTATTCCCTTTTTAAAAAAATGAGGAGCCAGTCAATACACATAGAAAGAAATAATCTTTCCATAGGTGCATAGAGATCCAACTCATAAATAGCTTGTACTAATTCAGAAAAGGTATATGGGTCGTGAGTAATTATTTTATTTCTTGTGATACCTGCATGATGGGAGTGCTCCATTAAACTATTTGTGTTGGGATGTTTGTACTGCTATATAATATGCAATCATGAACTGAGCTACAAAATCAAAAACAAAACAAACCTTCAAGTATTTCACAAGTATTTGTATGTATTTGTATTAATCTGTAAATTATATATGTATATATTTTTATTTCCATATGTGTTCAGTAGAAATGACTATACTGTGAAATTTCAATTTCAGATAGCATTCCTTCCAGAAAATCTTACTTCATAAAATATTACTCTTGTTTCGGATGTAAGCTCAAACATTCCTAATGAATGTGACCAGCTTTCATTTTCCTGGGGCTGAAAACCCAACAGCCAACACTCACAGAATGGTTTGTGTTGGAAAGGACCTTCCAGATCATGCAGTTCCACACCAGCCATGGGCAGGGACCCCTTCCACTAGACCAAGTTTCTCAAAGCCCCATCCAACTTGATGTCTGCCTGTCTTCTGGAATTCTGAGGAAAGTCATCAAGGAAAGACAGTTAAGATTTTTTTTTTGTTATTTGTTTGTTTGTTTGAAAAAGATGACAAGAGTGTTGTGACATAAACTTGAATATCACTTGGGTTTTGGTTTAAGTTATGCTTAATAGGGGCAGAATTTCACAAGATTAAGTATGGGATTAAGACACCTGCCTTTAGGCTATGTTAATATTAGCAAGTAGTTTGTCATAGCATGAGTGGGTCAGCAGTATGAAATATGTCCCATGCAAAAGAGAAGCCCAAAAGAGGACTCAGGAAACTACTGACCCATCAGCCTAACTTCAATTCCTGTGAAAGTACTGGAGTGGGTCCTCCAAAAAGTACTACTAACCAAAAGAAGCAGATTATCAGGAAGAAACAGGAGGGATTTGCCAAATACAAATCAAGCCAGACTAACCTGGATCACTTTCTACCCCAAAATAACATCTTGTATTTAAATGGGGAGTGCAGTGGATGTTGCTTATCTGGATTCAAACAAGGATAGAGACATGATCATTTGACTCTATTCAGCATTTGTCAGGCCATAACTGGAATATTGTCTCCATTTCTGGATCTCACACATCAAGAAAGACATGGACAGACTTTAGAAGGTCTGAAGGAGAGCTACAAAGATGGTCAAAGGGCTGAAGGAACCTTATGAGGAAAAACTGAAGATGTTGGATCTCTCCACTCTGGAGAAGGATCAGGAAGGATGATCACAGATTCCAGTACTTCAAGGGGAGGCAAAAAGAGGATGGAGGCTCTGTTTTCCCAAGGCACAAGACGAGGGACAATGGGTGGAAGCTGCACCAGCAGTTTTGCCTTGGTGTAAGAAAGACATTTTTTGTAGTATGAACAGTCACTAATTGGACCAAGAGAATGACCATCACCAGGGATGTAACAGCATCTCCACCACTGAATGTTTTGAGCTGCCATTAGACAGAGCCTAGATCATCTCATACGGACTCTCTTTCCCATGAAAAGTTGTACCAGATGATCTTTTGAGGTCCCTTCCAGCCTAGGCTATTCTATGATTCTACAATATGGTGATGCCACAGCTGTGTCTACAGTATTTGCCACACAACGAGATTAGAAAAGACAACTTCAGTCAGCTGCTGGTTCAAAACCTTTGATTTATTACAATTTTCATGCTGTCATGTTATTTACATATTTAAAAAAATAAATCTGTTTATTCTGTTTGTGACAAGCACCTGCAAATCCTTGTGTCTTACATGTCATGACAAAAATAACATGCCAGTCTAGAAAGCCACATGACATTGGTCACATCTATAAAAAAGTTATTAATTTCCTGCACAAAGTAAAAATAATGCAGTCAAAATGTTATATATCAATTATACTACTGTACATTTCTGAAAATAGGTAAATAAACCAATAAAATCCATGATCATTTATAAACCGTTGGACAGCAAAATCCTTTTTTATCCTCATTGTTATATATCTCCAGAAAACAGTCATATCCTCTCCACCTCTGTCTTTGGTTGGTGTACACTCTAGGAAAACAATTATTCAGTCTACAAGACATTAAAAATTGTGTGGTCATTGGACAGCTGCTTTGCCTGTATGAGGTCATGTCTTAAATCTATTGAAGTTAATTAGCACATCTGTGGAGAAATTCTGAGAATAAACTTTCTGTCATTGTTATTTAACTTCATTTTCTTATGCAGCCCTGTCTGTGTACATTAAAGACAGTTAACTCTAGTAAATGAGTTCAAGTATACCATTTTTGAAATGCATGAGACCAGCTGGCAAGAGAGAGAATCATCGTTGATTGTGGAAAATTTCTTGATATCCTTTTATAACAAAGTCACAGTTATTTTGGCATGGTACCAAATGATATTTTTCAGCTGGCAGTGATGCTTCAAATGGAGAAGCAAAATAGTTGATACAATCATTATCATCGAATCCCTGCAGTTGTGCAACTCCACAAACAATAGCTTGTTTCATAATTTCTATAACTACAAATGAAACGTTTGTGAAAGAATCTTTTCCTAGCTGACTTCCTGGCTCTTCATTGTCAGTTTACAAAAGGAAAGGGAAAAACATTCTGAAAGCAGATTTTGTCTATAGGAGCAAAGCATTCTGTCTGAAAGCATTTTCCGTCCACATCTTGTAGCTTTTCCCTGAAGACCTGCATATCACCCAAGGTAACTTCTTGATCAGTAATGAGGATTACTTGGCAAGTTGGCATCGCTGTTAGACCTTTTGCCAGATGGAGGTGACTCCATTCTCACCTATGAGGAATAAAAACTATGCTGCGAGCGCTGTCTCAAATTCTCATGGTCTTTTGCAAAGTTGGATGAATCATAAACAGATGTCCTCTGCCTTTTGAACTGCCATCTGCTGTAACTGGTTGGAAGATCTCTGGCTATTTCTGTCAAAGCATGCTAACTTTTATGAAAAAAATATTCTTTGGACAGCATGTTTTGAAGAGTAATCCTGGAAAGACAGCAGCTGCTTTTTCAGAGCATAGCAAGGATCTGATTCTGTTAATTATTTTCTTTTTATCCTTTCCTTTTAGAATGTAAACTGGTTGCTATTCTCATTCATCCTGAAAGTTTGCAAAACTGCCCAGGCTGTATAATTAGGATTTCTTCACAAGCATCTTCTGCTGGATGGTTCACTACTGTTGAAATAGATGGGATCATAACAGCTCCCTGAGTCATGATTAAGCTGGTCCAATGTCATCAATGAATTTTTATATGTGTTTGATGTGGTTTTTTTTTTTTTAATCCAACAGTCATGACTTTCTGATTGAAGAGGCTCCTATTCTAGCCTATAAAATGAGTTTCATAAGTATTATAGTAGGTATGCACTTTTGTGAATGATATACATGCTATGTGAATAAGTCTGTCCATATTATTTCAACTTTTAAAATAACACCTCTTAAGTGTCACTAACTTCCTAACTTGCACAGACAACAGCATAATTTTAGCATGTACCTGAAATATTTTTTAGGTCTTGAAACTCTTTGTATCTCATATCATTCTGTATGAAGCTTCTTACCAATGACAGTGCTTTTATTCCACCCAGTCTGGGAAACTGGATTAAGTTGCACCCCTGCCACGGGTTTTCCCTCTACATAGGGAATGTGATTTCTGTAGTCTCCACTCTTCTTTCTTCCTTTGCTTGAACAATATAAATTACGTGCCAGGGAAAGACAAATTACAGGGGTACTTTAATTGTGAGTAAGATAATTTGTCATAAAAATTGCCAGCCCCTTGAAAAATTAGTTAGTGATGAAAGAAATCACACCTTAACTGCTACTAATTCTCAGCTTTCAAGCAACAGATGCTACAAATACCATGGGTCCTCTGTTTTTTTAACCATACTCAAAAGTATTGTCCTGTGGTCCAATTACTTTGCAAAGCTGCCTGTTTCATTTTTGTAGCCTGGGGAATTACAGGTTATCACTTGCTAAAAGCATAGCTTCACACCATTCTCTCACATCAAGTGGGACTGCTCAGCAAAAAAGTTGATTCTTTACACCAGGAGGATACTTCAAGGAACTTGAAACTCACTTTGTTTCTAATTTCTAGCCCAGTGCCTTATTCTGCCTCACTGTACCTGCTTTTCTTCTTTTTCATTTTAATTTCAAGTCTGTGTATAACAGAACATTTACGTGACATACATTAATGTGCAAAACTAAAAGATTTTTAATGTGATATGTTAATTGTATTCTGCAGTGGTCCACATATGCCTATGTATCCGTTAGATTGTCCATCCATCCATCCATGCATCCATCTCCCCAAGATGGAAGCAAATACAAACAACTTGGAAAGAGAAAGTTGTTTCTTTCCCATACTTACATAACACTGTTGCATTTGAGATAACAACAGTAAATGTAAAAGCAAAGATATGAATATGTGAAGCAGAGATATGACCCAAGGGCAAATAATGAAGAAAAGAGAAGGCAGAGATTTAAAATGAGGTAAAAAGGAAAAGAGTAATTCATGAGAGATGAAAAGAACATGTTTTGAAATTCTGTAGCATTTTTTTCCTCCTACTCACACTCCTGTGTTAGCAAGGTGAATCACTTACTCCAGGGCCAAAATGAAATTGTTTTTCCATTGACAAAGCATAATTACAGACTTTCAGTTTAAACAACTTTGGATAATTTGTTCAAAGGAAACAACAACAAAGAAGAAAGATAAATATCTGCAAGAGATCACAATTATGTGTTTAACATTGTACCTCCTTCAGGAACCCTCCTTCACATATGACTGACTAATGCCTAGAAATGACTGGAAAAAAACCCCACTAGAAAGAAAACTAAAATACCAACACTAAGGTCTTCACAGCAGCTAATGAAAAGATTTGCTTCTGACTCAATGGATTTGAGAAAGAAAAAGAACAATAAGAACCTCATATACACGATGTTGACAGAACTGAATGGTATTTGAAAGCGAACCAAGCTAGTACAGCCAGAAAGAATGTTGAAGCAGTGACCAGGAGAAATGAGAAGTAGACATGCTGTTTTGTATCCTTACCAATGTAACCAAACCCTTTTTCTGGATTTCCTGACTTATAGGGCAGAGGAAAGGTTTCTCCAAAAGCTCCTCATTTCCTGAGATCTAAGGAAAGGTAAGACAGTGTTCTGAGTCTGTGAGCCACAGGAAGCTGTTATTGGGCCTAAGGTATTTTTTTTGCAAGCCTCATCAAAGTTAGGAGGATCTAACCCCCAACCAGCTTCTTGAATTTACTGGGGATGCTGCAGTAGCCTTAAGCCAACAAAATCTAATGTTATTGAAGTGTAATGTCATTATTAGTTAATTATACACTCACCATCAGCCCATAGCATACATCAGCAGATGTGAGAGCTTTTGTGACTCCATGACTGGAGGGGAATTATCAGCAGAAATAAGGTTAGAATTTAGGGCTTCAGAGTGATATCTATCTTTCTGCTCATTTGCTGTTGCACTAAAGAAAGAGAGAAAATAAATGTACAAACAGCTCAAGAATTTTCCCAGGCTTCTGGCACTTTCTCACCTGCCTTTAACATGGTGTGGTGACACTGTCTCTGAGGCACAAAATGTCAAATACAGCTGTAACTCTTCAACCACTTGAGTCTAGAGTTTATTAGTGCTTATGATCAGCACAGGTTAACAAAAACATCATGTTGCTCCTTCCTACTGAATTTCATCAGTATCTAGAGAATTCACACAGAATCACAGAATCATTAGGTTGGAAGAGACCTCCAGGATCATCAAGTCCAACCCAACCCTAACCTCAACTCAATTGTTTAAAACAGCAGGGTTTTTATAGTTTCAAAGTTGCCAGGGCATCCTGACAGAAATGAGAGAAGTGGACTGGGGAAAAAACCTCACTTTAGCATCTTTTATTGTTTAGAAATCAGTTTCTAAAGCTTCAAGAAGATTAATGTTTTTTTCATAATTATTCATTTCTTCCTCTCAAATGCTGTGTTGATAAGCTTTTTAGATTAGCAGATAATGTGAAGGACTTCAAAGGCTTATGCAGGCATTCCCACTTGGCTTCCTGAATACAGCTGGGAGTCAAACTAATTGGCAGTCTGCAGTGAGGCAATTAGCCACAGGATGAAGTAAATTGGAAATGGAGACCTAACATTATATATGCATCATTACTTGAATATGTACCTTGTTTTTTGTGAGTGGAACTACTATTAGAGTATTGAGATAGTTTCAATACATAAATAACACAAATGCATCTGTGGGGCACAGGTCTGAACCCTCCATTTTTATCCTGTAGACAAACTGACCAACCAAGTAAGGTAAAACCATTATTTTAAAAAGTGTTTTCTGATTGCAGTTATTGTACTTGGTAAACCAGTATTAAAGAAATGACCCGAGGTAGGTCCTGACCTCTACAACACAGTAAAATGCAAATTACCTATTGGCTTCAATTACACTTTTCTGGTTTTCTTCAGAGGTTAAAATCTAATTCAGCTCAATTATAATCACAGAGAGTGTTTAATTTTTTCTTGTGCAGATACTGGCCGTAAAACAATGAAATTGCTTCTTTCCTTTTTTGTTCCTCTGGGATCACGGGGACTGCAGCAAATACTCAAAGATAATAGTCATTTATAAATGAAAAATGAAGTGGTGCCATTCACTGTGACTGATTAAATTATTTGAAAATATCATGGAATTCTTCGGGTTGGAAAGAACCTTAAGGACCCTCTAGTTCCAACCCACCTGGTCTCATGGACAGGGACATTTTCCCATAGACCAGGTTGCTCAGAGCCCCATGCAGCCTGATTTTGAACACCTCAAAGGATGGCGAGCCCACAGCTTCTCTGGGCAATCAGTTCCAGTGCCTTACCACCATTACAGTAAAGAATTTCTTCTTCGTATTTTTAAATCAGAAAAGGAAGTCAGAAAGTAGCTTATACCTGGGAGTAGGAGGATTGAGAGTCTGCTCAGGTGAGTAAACTGTAGATCAGGAGCAAGAAGCCCCTCAGTTCTGAGTTACCGTACCAAGTGCATTTCCCTCTTGATGTTTCTTTTGCAACCCTTCAATGGTTCACCTTGAAAAGATGCAGTATAAGCCGTATTCTGCATGCTTGGTAAACCTGTGTTTCTAAGCTCTGGGCTATGGTACAGAAAAAGTTTACTGCTCCTTCTCTTCCTTTTCCTTCCTACCCTAAGCCAAAATTAAGACTAACTAAGACCTCTTGATTTCTTGGGGTATCCTTTGATTATATCTTTACCTCTCTCTTTCAAACCCTTTGAGATCTTAATACCATAAATTTTCTACAAGTCCTTTTAACTAACTCCCTAAAAGATGGCTGTAGTAACTAGTGCTGAATAGATGCACAGAGACCGTGTTTGGGTGAGCAAGAAATAGTACCATAAACACAGTGAAATGTAAGTTGATGAGGTTATGTGGTATTTCTTGATGGCAAGTGATACTATGATCTTGTCATGACCAGAAACTTAGGTAGATTCATTAGGTATTACTTCACATTTGCTTTGGAATTGCCTTCAAGTGGCCAGTGCATTCTGAAATCAAAGTGGTGTAATCCTAAAATAGATGTTCTTGTCAGGAAATAGCTTTGTGAATTTCTGAATTAATTACTTTTATTTCAAAGCAGAAAGCCTACAGGGGTTAGACAGAAAGAGCCAAGTTGGTTGTGTTCCACTGTGCATCATTAATATCCTCACTGCATTTTTCCACTCAGTTTTCCCTCTTGAACTGAATTTTATCTGTTTTGTAGGGTTGCTAGGAAAGTTTGTGAAATCTGGTGGAGTATTGGCACAGTCTTGCTGCCAAGAATAGGCAGTCATTTCTTCAATTTGTGGCTTGTCAGATGGACTAAACTTATCTAGAACAGGAAAATTCAGAGGGAACACCAGGCTGAAGGATCTGATGCAGATTTAGTGTAATCCTAAAAAAAGTAAATTAGCTTAAAAGTGCAGAACTCTTAATGCATAAATTACTCCAGAAACAGAAACATTTCTTTGCAGTATTTTATGGCTTCATATTAACTTGTGTCTTCCTTGGTTGCTGCTTGTACTAGGGCATGACAGGACATTTAATGGGCCTATAAAGAGGCCAGAGAGGGGCCCTTCATCAGGAACTGTAGGGATAGGGAGCAGGAGTAATGGGTTCAAACTGAAAGAGGGAAATTTTAGGTTAGATATAAGGAAGAAATTATTTGCTGTGAAGGTGGTGAGGCATTGGAACAGGTTCCTCAGAGAAGTTGTGGATTCTTGACCCTGGAAATGTTCAAGGCCAGGCTAGATGGGGCCCTGAGCAACCTGCTCTAGTGGAAGGTGCCCCTGTCCATGGCAGGGGAGTTGGAACGAGATGGTCTTTAAGATACCTTCCAACCCAAACCCTTCTATGATTCTATGACCATGCAGACTGAAAGCTGAAAGGTTTTGACAAAAAATCCAATGATAAAATAATAGAAAGAGCAGAGAAAACATTCCAATGAAACTGAATCATCATTATCACTACAGTTCTGAGACACCTGCTGTTTAAGCCCTCCAGTTTTGTCATTAATCACACAAGAAAGACATCAGCTGTGCCACCTCACTAGCTCTTCAATAGCAGCTCAAGGGCTCTGACTCTCTAAACTCAGACAGTTGCAGACTTGTAAAGGAAACAACTTCAAAACATATCTACTTTTCCTCCAATCTTAATTGCACTAAAGGCAATTGTTGACAGGAATTTTCAGCCTGTTGCAGTGTTGATGAATTACATTGCTGGCAAAATTTTTTGCAGGTAATCCCCTTATGCTCCCACACTACCATGTTTTTTGTTACAGTGCATTGGATCTTTCTAGGTTCATGCTTCTCCTAAACTATCACTGCAAAATGTGTAACACCAGCACATGTTGCTGTCTAAGTTAGTCCACTGTACCAGTTGGATCCATTCCCATTATGTCTAATTACATGTATTAAAAAGGCAAATATGCAATTTTCTTTGTGACTTTGGAAATATTTTATTTCCCCCAGAACACAGACATGCCATATGTGCAGTTGAACACATTAAAGTTTCCAGTAGCAGATTAACTTATTCTACATTTCCCCATTTAGCTTTTTAAATATTTGCTTGGATGTTTGTTGCTGCAGTGAACAGGATTTAAAATTATATAAAAGCCATAATGAAGCAATAAAGTGCTCCCCTGTGTAGAGTTCATACCGCATTTAATTGGCACAATGGAGCAGTTTGCAGCAAGTATTCTTAGGTGTGTGATAGTTTACTGTTCTTTTGCTGCAGATGTTTCTAGGTAACCTTTAAAAGGAATGGGAAATAAGGAAATTTCAGATTGCTGCTCGAGTTTTATAAGCATATCTTATAGAAATCTTTAGAGAGGAGAATGAAATAAATAGTGGTGACATTATTGCATGAGAATAGACCAACATCAATATACCTCAATAGGGGTCCAATAAACCCCACAGTCATGGTGCAACTTAGTGCGAAAATCAAGTTTCACTTTTTCAGGCATAGAGACCTACAGAAAATCAGCAGGAGCAAAAGCTTACAGGAAAAAATCTTATAGCCAAGGTTGAAAGAAGGAATACTAATTTAGAGAGAATACATTATATATAATATTATCCCAAAGTATAAAACAGCTGTATATATTTAGGTATGTACACATACATAGTGTGTACATGTTATAAATACTTGTTATGCCCTTGCTGATAATACCAGCAGCTTAATATCAGCTCTGGAATCTAATGAATGAAGATTTTGTAACAATCTATTTTTCCTTTCTGTTGCAGTGTGCTCTGAACTGTTAGTAATACCAATTTAACCTGTCAGAACTCCCCAGAAGTCAATAAACCTGAAGGAATTAGCAGTGGTTAATCTGCAAGTAGAATTGTCTGGGTGTCATACTTCAGGTTTTGGAGATGTTACCCTCTCATGTATTTCTCTCCTCTTGTGTTACCTTTCCCTGCCAGTCCTCTTTGTCATATCATTAGTAAACCTCTTTACCAGCACAGAATTCAGGAAAGCTCGTTGGCCCAAGGTTCAGGAAGTTGAACTCAAACCCAAAGGACTTCAATACAAAAGCCTGTAGTCTTGGAGAATAGGTATGCATATGTTCTTCCAGAAAAACACATAAAAACCAACAAAAAAACCTCAAACCAAATAAATGAGATTCCAAACAAAAAAACAAGGGAGAAAAACCAAAAATCCCAAACCCATATTTATACATACACACAAAATAGAAGGCATGGGGGATATCACCAATTTAAATTCCATGCATATGTAGTAAATTAAGCACAAGTACAGGCTGAACAGAGGATAGGTCAAGATTAGTCCTTGGCGAGAAAGACTTGGGGGTGCTGGTGGACCATAAAAATAACATGATTCAGCCTGTAAAGCCAATTGTGTCCTGGGCTGCATCAAAAGACAGGAGACCAGCAGGTCAAAGGCCTTGATTCTTCCCCTCTCCTCTGCTCTAGGGAGGCCCCACTTGGAGTATTGCATCCAGATCTGAGTCCCACAGTATAAAGGGAATGTGAGAACTTCCTGGATTTTACTGTCCACAGATACTTATAACAAGTTTAATACATGAGCAAAATAATTGCTTTATTATGGTGAATTTGCAGAAGAAAATCATCATCCTAGTTACAGACATCTTCCACTTGAGGGACTTTTCCTGTAGAAATGAAGTCTACAAGTTTGGGTTTGGATGCATTCCAACTTGGACTTGAGAATACTGGCAATGAAAGTACATTTAACTTTAACCAGTTTAACAGTTATCATCTTATGTAATGCTTTTGTGATGTGAAACTGAAGGCATTTTTCATTGCATTTAACAGTGACAGCCACCCCTAATTGTTTTCACTGAATGTTTGAATCAAGATGAGATATATATTTTTGCATGACTAGAGAGACCATTGCTTTTCAAATCCTGTCTCCCTGCAATGATGTCTTTGTTTTTGTTCATAGTTTGCTTCTGGAAATCTGAGTTAAATTTACTGCCTGAACTGGTCACAAAGGTGTGTCAGCATTTCTGCAGAATACTTCAGGACATGACACCCTGAATGTATCTGAAATGGTCTTAAGAGAGGTAGTGAAAATGGCACCAGACCCTTCTCCAAGGTGCACAGTCAAAGACAAGCAGCAAGAAACACAGCTTCCAGATTTCTAATGAGGAAAATTTCTAAGTTAGGTAGTGGAATTGTCATCCTTAAAGATTTTCAAAATTCGACCAGTAAATATCCTGAGAATCCTCCTCTAAGTTTGAAATCAGGCCTCCTTTGAGGAGATACGTGAACTAAATGGGATACAAAGGTCACTTCCCACCCAAATTATTCCAAGTAGGAATCCAAACCTTGACACAATGAAAGCATTTTCTTTGAACAGTGATGGGCCAACTACTTTCTTCTTGTCATTCCCTTCAGAATTTCATAGACATTAGACACAGTCTGAGATCTCTGTCCATATTTTGAGTAACGTCATACAACTTTCATAGAGATTATTAACAAACAACCCTGTTGTACTCATTTTTGAAAAGTTATCATTAAAGAAAATAATTTTATTCATAATATTCAGTTCCTTTTCTGCAATGTTATCCAAACTGAAAGACTAAAAGGTTTTACACCTATATATATATAACCTATACACAGTTTGCAATTACAAAATTGAATATACAACTTGATTAGAAAAGGAATTGAATATGCTTAGGTAGTAGGAATTACATTTTCCCTCAGCACTAAGTTTAAGGACTGAACCTTGTTCCGGCATTATTTTGATTTTGGAGGAGCATACACAATCCAGCTAGGTCAATTCAGTGCTCAGTATCATGGCTTCACAATCCTCCTTTTGTGTACAAAGTTGAAGGATGCTTTATTTCGGTCTCTTGAGCACTTGCAGTAGCTACTTCTAGAATGAACAATGAAGAGTTATTACACACTGCTGGCTCGCTTGATTAGTGCAGCAATTAATGCTGTACATTCTCTGGTGCCTGTTTTGGTTTTATATTTTGTCAGAGATGAACACATCATCTCACAATGGTTTTCTTCCCCCAAGGTCTATAGTATCATAATTTTTTTCCCCTAAGATCTCCAACGTTTAAATCATTTTGCATACATTCGTTTCCATGGGAAAAAATTAGACATTTTTAAATAGATATTTGTCTATCTCTTCCTGCCCCTTCATAAATTGGCACATCCTATATTTAGTATATTCAATGAATTGCACTCCATGTGTTCTAGTTAGAGCAGCACTGTCTGGCCAAGGACTGTGACTTAGAAGTTGGATCCCTGGACTGGATTGACATTAATTAGGTGTGACAGCCACCCAACACTCAGGCTGAGTGCAGAGCCTGCAAGTGTCAGGAGCTCAGCACATTTCAGCAGGAGCTTCTATCCCTGACAGCAGGGAGTTGTGAGTACTAGTCTAACCTGCTTGAAAAGGGAGTTTGCAATATTCATTGCTTAAAATTGATGGGAGAAGTACCATCTCATTAAAAGTGTGATTCTTTAATTGTTCCTTGCATTTTTAATGTGATAAGTAAGGCTCTTCCCCACAGTACAGCAAGAACAGAGTACAGTAATGCAGGAATGATAAATGTCTGTCTCTGAGAGTCTGTCAGAGATCCAGCAACTTAGATGTTAAAAATGCCTCTGCAGGAACACAGTTAGAAATGCCTCAGCAGGAACTGCAAGTGCAGAGTCCCTGCAAGGCCCAGTAGGTCTGACTCAATGAAGCGCTGGGAAGATGTCTGGGGATGCTCTGGGTCTTCATAAAATCACTGAGTTTTAAAGTGTTGCTTTCAAAGTAAACACACTTGAGGGCACTGAGAACTGGTTTGGGGGAAATGAGAGGAGGAAATGCATTTTAGAGAGTATAAATCCTGGAATCTTGATTTCGGAAAGCTCTCAAATTTAAACACAAGCCCAAAGCACTTTTCTGCTCAGGATGTGTGGGATGAATCCATGCATTACAAAGTATGGCATAATGCTTAGTAGAGTGTGACATTAATAAGAGAACATGACTACTTAGGACTTGAAGCAAGTGTTTTAATCTTTTAATTCCAGCATTACTAATGGTCTAAAGCTTTTTAGGCTAGAATGGTTTCTTGCTCTCTAGCCTCCTTTGCTTTCCTGCCTGAGATAAGGAAAGCAAAAAAAAAAAAAAAAAAAAAAAAAAAAAGCTACAGCATAAACAGCAGCACAAATTCTTCTATTAACATTGGCCAAAACATCTAATCTTGTGTTAATGACCCTGTTAAGAATAAATAGAAAGAAAAAAAGGAACATGCCCAGGTGGAGGAGAGCATAAAGGGTGGAAGTCTGCTAGTGAAGAACTACTGAGCATTTGTTTTTCCATCAAGTAATGTACACTTAGGCAAATGGAGCCACACTGAAAAAAGAGTAGACTCACATCCTCACATCTTCCTGTGGGACAGGCAGTGGAAGATTTTTTTTTTCTGTGTTAAAATGAAGCTGGATATAACTATGCCTAAAGGGTGTTAGGGATGAGGCCCCTTGGTAAGCCTTGGTTGTCTTTCTGGTAGTAATGACTGTATATAAGGTGTGTCTGCTGATCTAGATGGCTATCCTCCTCAGGAAATTTTTGTCTTTCTTGAAGGTTTGTTTTCCCCAGAAATTCAAAGGTAATATGCTCCCAGGAAAATTTTTGGGGCAGTGACAGACCCCAGATGGATGTCAAGGCACTTGTGTTGTTTCCATCTCTTCTCCTTGCAGCTCAGAGGCAATACAGTACAGGAAAGAAGTATATTCAGTGCACTGTGGGAAGGAAAATGTTACACTTGTTAAAACCTGTGGTTAAAACCATGTAACTGAGTCCAATACTGCTGTGTGTCCTAGAAAAAGCTCTCTTGGATGCCAAAATGTGGCTTCTCAGGAGGGACACTGGAAAGAGATTTCTCTGATAATTCACCCTAAACAGACTTTTGCATGCTACTCTGTCATATAAAAAGATTTCTTTTTCAACTTACTCTTTGTTGACCTGAGATGTCATGGACTCCCTGTCCCTGGAAGTTTTCAAGGACAGGTTGGATTTGGGTCTGAATAAACTGGTTTAGTGAGAGGTTTCCTGCTTATGGTAGGGTGTTTAGACATAGATGGTCTTTAATATTCCTTCCAACCCAAACTGTGCTATGATTCTCTGATTCTGTGACCTGTGGGATCCAAACATTGCGAGCTGTGTGGGTGTGCTGAGCCCCAGGGGCAGACAATGAGGCAGCAGCATCCTGTACAGTTTTATGAGGGCAGAAAGGAAAACCTTATGAAGTAATCAATGTGATGAATGTCATGAGAATATCTTTGGAAAAAAACCACAGTGTTTCTTGCTGCTGAGGCACAGTGGGAGTTAAAGTCAGCATTTTAATGTAGCGTGGTAGATCTCTTACAGTGTCAGCATTTCTTTTTTGTATGCTTTGTATAGAGATGTTTTTCTGTCAGTATGACTTATTGAGAAAACCACTATATTTTACAGCAGTAGGTTAAATTGTTTACTTGCCTAGGTGCACAAGTACTTCCTGAAACACATTTCATAATCTTCTGATTCACTGCACACAACACATATGCATACAAGATATTTCATTATCAGAAAATACTCTGATCTAACATTTTAATGCAATTTTTATGATTCTGGTAGGTGGAATAATAAAACTAAATAATTTCCAAGAATTACCCACAGTACCTGCAAAAAAAAAAAAAAAAAAGAATCCACTCTGAAGTCTCAAAACATATTTTAACATACTGGATTATTCCTGCTATTTCAAATGCCCCTGTAAGAGTAGCTCCATTATGAGAACTGTAATATAGAGTGATAAGTATTAAAGACACTTATAATTGAAATAAAATCTACCAATAAAGTAGATGTGTGAGCTTACTGCTATCAGTTTTGTGGCCTCATACTTGAATACAATCAGTAAATATACTACAAATCTGCTGAGACAAGACCTGTAACTTTTATTTTCCACCGTTAGAGCTACCTTCATTGTGTAAAGACAAATGATAACAGAGATTTTATCCCACCCAAGCAGGCTGTTGGTTCCCCTACTGAATAATACTGTTGTGTTTGGTCAACAGCAACCTTTGTGTCTGCCTGTGAAGGATTAGCAGGCTTGTGAGCTTTGAAACTCTATTGTAATTGAATTCTTAAAACTGCCCTAAAGAAATCTGTACTTTTGCCATTTCTTTCTAATTCACTTAGCATTTGACTGGTGGAGTGAGATGAGTAGTTTTCACTAGTTATAACACAGTCCTTTCTAAATCTTTTCTAAATCTCTCCTTAGTGAGTCTATTTCTAGGGCTTCCTGACAGGCAGAGCTCTGAGCACTGAAGAAACCACAAAGAAGGGATGGACTTAAATATTCCAAGTCACTTTCCACACATAAGAAAAAGAAAGAACACTGAAGCTTTTCAAGCTTGCCAGCTGCTGTTATGTACTTACAATTCAAATAATTTAACAACTTCTGTGTTAATTCCACTTGCCTGTAATAAAATAGCTGTTCTTTGTGCAGGAAATGTTAATATAATTTTGTTATAACCTGGTGGAAAAAAGGCTAAGTTTCTAGAAACTAAGAAAATGATTTCTAAAGAAAAGAAATGGATTTTAGTGGCTAAGGCTTAACAGGACTGATTGGTCAGAGAAGTTTAACATGTGGATATAATTTGCTAAAGGATTTCCCAGAGGGCTAATGTGGTAAAAGAAGTCAGATGTGTTACATGATTAATACAGCTGCTTTTTCATCAAAATTCAAGTGGTCATCAATTAGATCAGTGTAATGGGGTCAACCACAAACTGTCAAAACTATACAGATCACAAATGGGACAACAGTTGAGACAAAGATGGGGGACAATAGAGTGCAAACAAAGGCAAAACTTATACTAATTTGTTGGCTGATAGAATGTGTTATTATAGATTAAGTAGCTGAAACCTCATAAATGAGTTATGAAAAGATTAACATTCTCACAGTCATTTAGAAATGGCAATATGTCTTCTACCAAATGACCTGGAGAGGACCATTTGTTGCAGCATGAATATTGTCTGAAATTGGGTAAGAACTCAGTTGGAAAGGAAAAAATTATCTTCATTATCTATTACTGTCTTTGACAAAAGATAAAATAGAGGAAGGTAAGATAGAGCCAGGAAAAAAACAATTGAATCCTAATAAAAAAGCAACCACCATAAGCTGATGTCTCACTTCGTCTTGTAAAAGGGCATCAAAGAAGATACAAGGAAGACAAACCATTTCAAATACTAAAGGAAACTAAGTATATATGGACAATAAAAGAGAAATCTAAACTCATCTGCCTCAGAAAAGCTATAGTTCCTGGCAAAAACCAAGATATTCTCTCAAAATAATAAATATACATATAAAATGAAACTGTTCCTGGCTTCCTAAGACAGATACCTAAACAACATATGCTTCTCTTGAGATGTCTTTTTTTTTTTTTT
>VXBR01007648.1:1002736-1018300 GCA_013400215.1 Cisticola juncidis | reverse complement strand
TTTTTTTTTTTTTTCCCAGTCCAAAGGCAGAAAAGGAAACAAGCTTAGAGTAGATATTGACATCTTTGGAAGAGTTGGGAGTGGCAAACATGAAGCACTGTGAACTGATAGCAAACCCTATTCCCCATCCCTCTGCATTACTTGAGGGGAGAAAGTTAAAAAAGTTAAAGTGAATTTGAGTCTGGAAAGAAGAGAGAGGTGGGCAGAAAGTGTTTTAAGATTTCTTCTTCTCACTATCCTATTTTGTTAGTAACTGGTGATAAATTTAATTAACTTCCCCAAATCAAGTCTGTTTTGCCTGTGACACTAACTTCTGCGATGATCCTGTCCTTACCTTGACCAATGAGCTTTTCTATCATATTTTCTCCCCCATCCCATCCAGTTGAGAAGGGGAGTGATGGAGTGGCTTGGTGGGCACATGGCTGTCAGCCAGTGTCAACCCATAACAACAATGTTATGCATAGGGGCAATTTACATCACGCTGAGAATTACAATATAAATACTCAGACTGCCAAATTGCATGGCTCCAAAGGGTTACTGAAGACCAGTTTTCCTAGCACGCAGTACTGCATGATCTCTGCAGGCCAAAAAATTGTTTCTCAATTACCCTGGATTCCTATTACTTGAATGCTTGTTGTCCCCCCAACACCAAAAGATTTCAGCTGTCTTCATTTCACTTACTGCATAACATAAAAAGGACTCAGACTAAGGGTCCAGTGACCTATTCTCACTAATCATCAAAAAAGCAACAGAGGGAGAGCAAGATAAGTGCAAATCTGTGACACTGCCTCAGCTATCAACTATTCTTATCTCAAGAACATTTTTTGTTTGTGGTTCTTCATTAGATTTCACTCCCTCTAGTTTTTCTGGTCTCTAAATGTACATAAAGTCTTCTCTGGCTTTTATTCAGCCTTGCTGCCCTGAAATTCTTGCTTTGTTAGGGCTTATTTTTGTTGTCATTGTTACAAGAAAATGAGAAGATTTCTTATTAATGACCGAAGTCTTGGACAATGGAATGACAACGGCAATGATTTCTGTGGCTGCCACACACCTCAGGCTTTAGTGAAGATTTCTTTGAGGCCAGTCATTCACTGGTGCCCTATGTGTCACTGCAAAAAATGGCCACAAAAAAAGTGTAAAAAAGAAATTCAGCTGTTGGTTTGAAGTGTGGCCTCTGGGAGATGGATATTTAAATGCCTTAGTGGGTAATTCTTACAGAATTGGTTCATGTGCTGAATGATGGGTACAGTTCAGCAGCTCAACTGCTGGATCTTTCCCCTCGGTATAACAAGGAAAGAAAGATACACTTGAGACTTAATCTAAGAAGGTGGTTTTAATTGATCTTCACCCCATAGCTTTTGTATAGCAGCCACCAAAAATAGGAAAGAATCACTCTTTCTGTAGCATGCTAAGATTGGTACTTCCCAAGAGACTACAACGAACTTTCATTTTACAATGTCCTTTCTTACATTTTATGAAGATATTAATCAGCAAGTTATGATGTAAAACACTACCTTCCACTGTAGCAGAAGCATAGCACTCCATCTGCTTTACATATTCTGGGTCTGTCCTAGTTTTCTGACTTTGTAGATCTGTCTGAGGGGACTGTCTTTTGTGAGAGGACAACACAAGCTCTCCCATGTTACACAGTTCCAGCTGGCTCTAAGGTGGACATACCACTGGCCAAAACTGGACCCATCAGTAATAGTGATGCCTCTGTAATAATACTTTTGAGGAAAGGGATAATATGATGCACAGCAGCTGGGAGAGAGGAGTGAGGATATGTGAGAGGAACAGCCCTGCAGACCTGAGGTCAGTGCACAAGGAGGGGCAGGAGGTGCTCCAGGCAGCAGAGCAGAGATTTCCTCTGCAGTCCACAGTGCAGATCATGGTGAGGCAGCTGTGCCCCTGCAGCCCATGGAGGGCCATGGTGGAGCCCCTGGAGGATCCCAGAGCAGGCAGATATGCTATGAAAGAAGCTGTAACCTGTGCAAAGTTAGGGCCAGAGATAGGTCCTGGCAGGAACCTTGGCTCATGGAGATGAGTCTACAGAGGTTTTCTAGCAGAAAACTTTCTTTCTCTTAGAAGATTTAACATCCCTGTAACCACAGATGCATACAAATTGGCTATACTTGTACTAAGCAAGCTATATAGATAATACCATACATGTATACCACGTGTATACAAAGTACTAGTTCTATAAATAGTATATATATGTGTGTGTAGTGTTGTATGTTGTACCAAAGCAAATATTTTCAGAAATGACAGTTGAATTTGGACAGTCACTGAAAGTCACTAATTAACACAAGCTAGTTACAATGTTTTTGCTAGGCCTCCAGTTTCTGTAATCATATGGGTCTGTGGGAATTTTCATTGCTTTAAAAAAGATATTCCAAATTTTTTTGATGAGAAAAGCTGGAAAAAAAATTAAGTCTTCAGTGTTCAGAAATCAGAAAAGAAGAGTCTAAAGAGTCTATAAACTTTTTATTTTAGAAGAATCTCATGACTCTGAAACCAACAGGCTTGTATTTGGGGACATTTTTTCCTCATGACTTTGAATACTTGAAAAACATTGATTTTGTATTTTACTGTGTCTCCCTTCCATGACAGTAACACACCCATCGACAGCTCAAGGGGCCCTGCAGGGCTCCCACAGTTCCCAAATTTAGTCTATTTTTACTTGAGTTTTTGGAAGCAGACACACCGTGTGTATCTATTCTGTGGACAATGAGCACATACAAATCTGAGACATGGTTTATATGTCTGTGATTTTTGGTGCCATCTGCACAAATGGCACAATGATTTCCCCTCTCATAAATATCATCTGTCTCGGATAATTTGGTATTGCTGATGGAGGTTTGCTCAAAGAGTCATACAAAGAGCTACAATACCTTCTCATTTTCCTTGTGAATTTGAAGTGCTGTCTTTCTTCTCCGTGTAATTTTTAAAAATTTCATCATGTTGTTTCCTATATTCCATGATTTTGTCTTTAATCATCTCAACACATTGCTCCACTACGTTCTTGCTGATAGCCCCATCTATTTGACATATGTACTTGTTCTGATTTCCAATTATTTACTTAATAAGAATATCCTTTTATGAATCTCCACTGCAAGATTATCCCTTATACCTTTATTAATACTCAAGAGATATTTTGAACTTGATTTTTCCGTTTACATTTGAAAGTTTTATTGTCCTCCCTAATTTCTTTATTAGATGGTAGATTACATCACAAATGATTTTATTGTTTTCAGAGCAGAGGACCAATGTGCATCCAGAAGTAGTTATAGTTTTTCTACCTCTTAAATCAAACTTGGCTTTACAGAAATGTAAATTGCAGCTATTTCAGTTTTATTCACAAAGTTTACTTGTGATACATAAGCACACAGAAGCAATATATAAAAATGAAAAGAGACAGCACTTAGAAAACCACAGAGGATATTTTATACATTTTATAGACCTTGCACCTCTAAATCTTAAGCTTGATTCTTTGATTCTTTGCTGTACTTCTACAACAATCCCCAGATCAGCAGGCCATGGGATTCTTGACCTGAGATATAAGGCTTGTAAAAGCTGTGGTGAAGTTTTCACCCTTCATCAAGCAGTTCAGGATTTATTAAGAAACAGGAAACCTTTGGCCATGTGCATTTGTACTGTGTTGGTTATTGCAGCAGGCCAGGAATGGGAGACATAAGATCCTGTCCTTTTTTCTCTTTTTTATAGAGCCCCATGGGTGTCTTGGTTCAGCCCCAGCCAAACACCACACAGCCCCCTGCTCATCATCCCTGCAGCAGGAGGGGTGGGGAGAGGAGAGCAGGAAAAACTGAGAAAAAGGACTATGTGGGGGAGGAAAACTGAGAATTAGCTGGGTACTGAACTGCTCAGTCTTGTCAGCACAGGGGCAGCAATGGGCATGCCAGGAGGCAGAGCTGAGACAGCTGCTGCTGCCAGGAGCTGAGGCACTGCACAGCTGGACACTTCAGGGCGGGCAGCTGCCTCTGCGTTTTGAAGACTACAATGGTGGCTATTAAACTTTGTCTTCCACTAAATGATTACATTCCATTTTAGATCTGGCTTTCTTTATAGTCAGTGGTGGGTAAGTCTGCCTTTAGAGTCATGTGGGGCTGTGCTATCAAGGCTCAGGTGAAGCTTCAGAGGAGCCGTAAACAGCTGCTTCACCTGGCAGGTTGGACCCACTCCCACATGCTGGTTTTATCAGGAGATAGGAGTTATGTCCTCTTCAACCGCATCCTTGGGCTAAGGCTGTGTGGCTGCAGCCTTTTCTCACTTGCCAGGAACCCAAAGCACTGCCTGGGGCTTGAATTTCCCTTGAAGCAGAGAGCGTGAGCTGCAGCAGAGAGGATTTGCCACAACATCACAAGCCCCCAGCTGCCCCAAGACATGGTCTTTCCAGGTATACTGCTCTGAATTCCCACACCAGACTGCACCTTAGGGTGCAAAGATGGAGGGTGACCCAGGCAAACAATGTACATGAGCTTACTGAGATGGAAACCCTAAAATGATTGCCATTTATTGCATACAGCCAGATGAATAAGCACTGCAGGAAGAGACTTATAAAAGGGATAGATGGAGAAGTAGATCTAGTGAACATGATAAATATTCATCTTGTTTTATTATGCTGGTCATAGTGTTTCAATATTTCCAATTACTATCTATATCTTTTTGAGTGTTTTGATTATAAGCCTCTTTTGAACAGAGCATTTCACTTTTTTCCATTAGTCTAATGTCTGCACGTGGATAGAGATGGAGACAGGAGATGGAAGCATAATTCTTGGCCTCAGAGACCTTAGAACATCAAAGGCATCTGCTGTAATGTCAGACTCTTAATATTAATAGCTATGAGACCTATGAAAGGGCAGACTCTTACCCCTACTTCTGCCAATTTGCTCTATTTGTGTAGTTTTCATTAAACTCAGGCAACCCCACTCATCAATTTCCCTGAAGGCTTTCTGCCCGCCGGATTTGTTACTGTCTGAACTACCTGAAATGAAGAGCTTTTATAATCCATTTGGGACCACTTCTAGAGACTGGCTCCCTTTCCTCTCAGCTTGGCCCCTTTCTCAATTTCATCAGCAAGGCTGCTGGCAGAATTCCTCCTCTTTCTGCTCCACTGTGACAATATGTTAAGGGTGTCTCAATTTTGTCACCTTTCCCAGGCAGTGAATCTTTTCTGATAGACTGAAGTTGAAAGGACAAGCTGAGACATGATGACAGATCCATTTTGGGTAGTTATCCAGAACCACTGTAGCAAAGTAAAAACTTTGATCAGACTCTAATTTTAATTATTAGCATGTGCACATGAAAAAATGTAACAAAATAATTTCTCCATGTGTGAACATGTACCCAGCAAACAGTCTGACATAACTATTCAACAAAGTTTAAATCCCCCACAATGTGTTTTTTTCTTTTATTGCCCCTTATTGCCTCTTTTTTCCTAACTCATTTGTGCCTCCAGATCAACAATAACAACAATAATTTGTAAGGGAAAGAAAATAACAGAGTGAAGTAATAGTTAAGAAAAACAAGTGACGGAAATGAAAACAATTTCTCATCATCAACAAACTGATACTGAGAAAGTCATCAGGCAGTGACCCCCCCACCACTAACCCTCTCCCTGGTTCATTGCTGAGAGAGATGCCACAAGGTATGGGATTTAAAATCATAGGATCATAGAAACATAGAATGCTTCAGTTGGAAGGGACCTTCAAGGTCATCTTGTTCCAAACCACCTACCAAGTGAAGGGACGTCTTCAAAACGGTTAGGTTGCACAGAGCACCATCCAACCTGGTCTTGAGCCCTTTTAGGGATGGGGCATCCACAGCTCCTCTGGGCAACCTGATCCGGTGCTTCACCACACTTGCGGTAAAGAATTTCTTCCTAATAGCTAATCTAAACCTACTCTTTCAGTTTGAAGTCATTCCCCCTTGCACTGTCACTACACTTCCTTGTAAAAGTCCCTCTCCAACATTCTTATAGCCCCCTTTAGGTGCTGAAAGGCCCCAAAAACGTCACCTTAGAGCCTTCTCCAGAATGAACAGCACCACCTCTCTTAATTAATTTTCTTCACAGTAGCTAGTATGAGGCTATGTGTCCTTTGTGTGAGCATAGCTAGCATTTAAATAAATTAAAAAACTTAGAAATGTGACAGAAACTAAAAAGTAACAGCCTCAGTCTTAATGACTCTGATAAAGGCTGCTCACAAAGTTTCAAGTCAAGGAAACAAGATGGCACCAAATGCCAAAGAGAGAGAAATCCTGAAATAAACTACATATTTTTGGCAAGGTGGCAAATAAAAAAGTGAAATTCAAGGCACACAAGGCACAAGGTAAGAACAGCAATTTGTGTCCTAGAAAACTCACAGATCTCTAAGTGATAAAACCTTCATACTGTATTAAGTTTTCATAAAATTTTGTGCTGAGGAAGTTGTCTAGCATCAATGTTTCTTGAATTGGTCCTGGATAAGTCCCAGATGTTTTTGTCCACCCTGACCCTGGTTGCTTGTTATTCCTTTCTTCCCATTCATTATGTTCACATCCTTTGCATGATTTTGGATGTGGCTGAAACATCACTGTTAAAAAAACATCTTGCAGTGGCCCTTTCCTTGCATGGTTTGTGAAGACCAAACACACGGATTCATGGAAACAGAAAATACATGGATAGATTTGCATGGAAGTTGCCTGGTACAGCAAATTAACCTTTATGTACCACTACTTAGGCACCACTGGGTTTTAAACCTTTAACAAAGATGCCATTTCTGAAACGGAAACTTTCAAAACTATGTAAACTCTGTAGGTGCCAGGTATGGCTACTACTAGTTGATGTGGAATTGAGCTGCTATAGCTTAGCAGAAAGCTCATTTCCTGGAAGAAACCAGGCAATTGGAAGAACTTTTCATTGTTGACCTGCAGAAAAGCCTACCAGGAAACTTTAATTTGCTTAGCTTCCACTCCTTGGAATAGTGTGCTGTGGCTTTTCTCAGTTTATTATCTCATCTTTGTAAACTATTATTGCATCATCTGAAACTTCATAGGAAGTTTAATTTGAAGCTTCATAGGACAATGAGATTCCAGTCTTAATTAGGCATTTGATGTACTGCAACTGTAAAGGGAAATTAACATTCCCAAATTGTGCAGTCAAATATATTTCCTTTTTGAGAGATGTGGTCAGTGTAGCTGCAACTGTGCAACCAAATACTGGGGATTTGTTGAGGGTCTTGTAGCACCATCAGCCACAGGATATGAGACTTTCAGGTTGCATCATTTAAAAAGTCAGTGAAACCAGAATTCTAATATTTTTTGCTTTTAAACAGAAAAGCTGAAAACTATAAAATAAACACTAGACCCACACTGCATGCAATAACTTTTTTTAATTAATAAAACAATCTAATATTTCTAGGAAGTCATGAAAAATCAAGTAACACTGCTGCAGATACCAGCTTGTTCTGACAGCTGAAGAAAAATGCAGTTACTATATCTTAGACATGCAGGTGCCCATTTTACACATTTAGGTCATTTTTTACCCATCCAGACTTCCAAGAACTGAACCTGTGGTTACTAATGAGCCTCCAAACTGATCATCCATCTATTTGTGAGCCAAAAATTCTGACTGTAAAATCAAACTTTGAACTGAGGTTCTTTGAAGAGGTGGAGCCATAAAAGTTGCATCTGGAATTGAATATAAAGTAGGGAGAAAATGTGGAAGGTTTCTGTCTCAGATATGTAACTCTTTAACCAAAGTCAAACATTAACCTAGATGGTTTAAAAAGAAGGTTTCAGAGAAAGCAAGCAGTTTAAATTAAATTATTGTAATAAACTTATATGTATATTCATAAATTGGCTACATATGAAGAGAGCTAAATTAGCTTATGGCTACTTGTATGTGTCTATTTTGGTTAATGAATGAATTTTACAAATTACTCATATTCCATGTTTTGTCAGAAATATCATCTTTTATTACAATAGAACCTGTGGTCACATGCATAAATATTGGTGCAGCAAAGGATATCCTGATTGACTGTTTCCTGGCAATTGACACTTAATACGTTTCCCAAATCTGTTTACCAGTTTCACTTCATCCAGCTAGAAAAGCTACTCCAAGAAGCAAAACAACACTGCTGTTTAAAGGTGCACATTCTCCTTCTCTCTCTCCCTCCGTCCCCATTTTATATAGTCAGGTAGGTTAAAACAGAAAAAAAACCTGAAGATAAAATATTGATGTACAACAATTCAAACTGAATGCATAAAATACTGTTGGAACAGCTATTCCTGAATAGAAAAGTTATTGAAAATACATTATCTAAAATATTGGTGTGTAAGAACAAAGCCTGATTTTCAGATTTACAGATAAGTTTCTATTCAAAGCTGAACCTGGTCAAATAAATTATGATCTTTCCAGAATAATGGAGTAATTATCTTTCACTCCAGCCATTTTCCTGTCAGTAATACGTATATACTGCCCAATGTTTTTAGGATCATGTGTTGTTTTTTTTTAGTTTGTATGACTCAAATACAGGAAATTAAAGATATTCTGTCATTTCTGGTGTTGCAAATGATGGCTGAGGGTGAATATGTTAAATCACCATTTTCTTTGAGTGTTTTGGGGTGCTCGCTTGTGTCCAGCACCTCCCTTGCTAATCAACATAGTGTTTGAGGTGCTGGGACACCCAGAGGGGCATATTTGGAGAACCAGAATAAAAATTTTAATTCCACTTTGCAGTGCTTTTGCCTGTTTGCAAAGCAGTAGAAACTCATCGTTCATTACTTATTGCAAACAGAAAGGGAAAGTGTTTAATTTTGAAATGGACATGTGATTAAGATGCCTGGTCCCTGGTGACCAGCAAAGAGGACACAGTACAGAGTGCATCAAAAAACCTAAGGAAATCCAATCTGTTAGGGACTGACACAGTATAATTAAACTTTACATTTCCTGAAAGGGTATGGCACAAACTGAGCTCATTAATTTTAAATTAAAGCTTTTATTCTGGCCTGCCTACAAAAACCTCCTCTCAAAAGGCTCTGTTTGCTAGATATTCAGGTTGCATTCACACATTTCTTGTGTTATAGAAAAAGACTTGAAAGATCGTTATCATTTTAGTACAAACAAAAATGAACCTATGTAATTATGTAACCTCCTAAGGAGGCCTGATCCTTTGTGATGCTGTTCTAATTCTCATGGTGTAAAAATGTATGGCTTCAGAATTTACATATTGTATAGTCCTCTGTCTAGCAATTTGCTACACTCTGTCCTCCATCTACCAGAGGTGGAAAATCTGCCCAAGAAGTAACTGCAGTAGAACCTAACACAACAGGAACATTATGGAAAGAAAATGAACCCGTACTTTAAAGCAGGTTTATACAAGAGAGTGCAGAACAAAAACATCTCTAGTTGTCCTTTAAGTGTTTTGTTTATGCAGGGTTGTTTTACTTATTCTCATACCCGATCTTTAGCCATAGCTCTCAAAGTCTTGTGGGATTTCCCATTATGCTTAGTGAATGTTGCTAGAAGCCACTAAATAAAGGTGATATGAAGATAAGCAAAACATTCTAGGAGCTACTAGGTTTGTTAAGAGTTGGGCATAAAAGCATTTTTTGATGAAATGGCAAATTTCTCTGCTTCACCTGAGACCCATAGATTTATAAGTGAGGTACAAGGCTCAACTCATGAAAAATTAGCCTGTTAGAAGCTATGAAATATCTAGTTCCTTGTGTTCTCCACTGTGTTGGCTCAGGATATGAATTGTTATCCTTAATAAGGCACCCATATGACTTGACCTCAATGATGCTTTAAATTTGAAATAACTGATGTGGCACTGGTTCTGAATTGCAGCTTTGTTGCTGAGATTATTAAACTCAAATAAATTATGTACCATGACATTTATGCAGCCACAGTTTCCGCTTGCAGATCAATCTGCAACCAATCTGATCATCCCATGCAGTCACACGTTGCATTATAACCTTGACCAGCTTAACTGAGGTGGAATGATTGAAGCTAATTTTTGTAGCACGGGCAAGCTTTTGATAGATTTAGAACACTAAGGCTTTACAGCACCGTGTATTTATGCTAGAGGGCACTCATACTTCGTTCTGAGCAGTGTCAGGGCTTGGCATTTGTAGAACATGTATCCCCAAAGCATGGTGCCAACAGTAACTTTCAGGGAGTGCTGAGAGGTAGCTGTGTACATTGATCCCTGTTTTACAGATGAGGAAACTGAGGCAGGAAGCTTAAGGTATCTGACACAGATCCCAGTGGAAGTTAAAGGATGTTTAACACAGATATTAATTGATAACACAGAATCCATGACAACTTGAAAATTGCTCTCAAAGAAGCCAGCTCATTATATATATGTATCCAAACATCTTTGTCTGTGCAGATTAATTCTGGATGTGAATTTTGTTTTTTAAAACTAGAGACCATGCTTTCTTATTCCAAAATTCTGTGGGGAAATATTAAAGGCTTTAGGAAGAACACAAAAAGAGCTGTTTCTATGTCCCTGCCTCTCCAGGGAGAGAAATATAGCTCTAGTCTGCAGTGCCTATATAGTAACAGGGCATCTAGTGACAGAGGCACAAAGTTACAGAATCGTTTAGGATGGAAAAGAACTTGGAGTCCAAACATAAACCTCACATTGCCAAGTAGGTTGAATTTTACAGGCACATGAACCTCATAGGTCTCACAGTATAAGGTCAGCTTGAGGAATATTTTTTTTTTCATTTTTCCTATGCAGCAGGTATTCACTAGACTGAGATTTTCACTGCTTGATTTCTAACTAAGTGTTCAGTGAAGTATTGCAGTGACATCTGCAAACATAAGGCATCATGTGATTTGGTCTCTTCCCTTCCATGCTGTTACATCTCTCTAAGAAGAGGAACCCATCTCTGAAGACAGCTCCTGCAACTGAGAATTCACAAGTTAGGAAGGAAAGGTCTGAGTAAGAACAGAAAATGCAAGTGATTTGTCTATGGCAGGATAGAGCCAAAGTTTGTCTTGAAGGGGCTTGCAGCCAGATGTCAAGAATTCTTGACACTTCTCTGAATAACTCCACCAACCTGCATTTTTTGAGAGATGCTGAAAATCAACAATTTAATTTCCACATTATGGCTCAATAAATTCTTCACATCTTCCAGAGGTGTCTCTTAAGACCATTCCATTTTGCTTGCCTCCTGTGATCATCCACATACATTTTTGAAGAATGTTTTCAGAAGGTAAATACTGTCCTACTCAACACAGATGGATCCCTGAAAAGTCCTGCTGCTATGTTACAGTGTGGATAGTGAATTTTCCCATGAGCATAGACATAATGAAGGGATGCATATCAGGACCTACAGAATAAGCACAGTTTAAACACATGGGGATATCTGTGGCATGAGGGATGAGAGGCAGGGAAAAAATCAGTGTGGGCTTTGCAGAGGAAGTGCTGGCTTTATAGAACAGACAACCCTTTCTGAAAACCCTTCACCCAGGAGACTGTACCCCTGATTGCCTGTTTTGTCACCCCTCACCCCTGACTTGTTCTGTTTTGCTTCATTTAAGATCATGCTATCAACTATGAGAATGAAACTCCTGAGAAAGCAGGAACCAATTCTTCATCAGTCTCAGAAGCCCAGATCTCTGGAGAAATGAATGATGTGAAATGTTCCTTCATGTTCAGTCCTGTCACACTACATCCAGGAGACTGAACTTGCAATGGGAATATTTGACTGGTGTCTCCTCATGAACAGCTTCATTTTCATTTTCATCATCACCTTCCTCCTATGGAACAAGATCATTCAAATTTGAGGGGTGACAAAGAGTGCAATGATGACATTTGCCTCAAGGTATTTGACATTTGGTCAAGGTATTGAGAAAACATCCTGGAAATCAACAGACAAGTAGGGTGCTGTCACAGTCACATCACAAATACAAATTTTCAGAAACCACATGGCAAAGAAATAGGTTTTGGTATCACTGGTGCCACCCATATTGGAAAACACAGCCATCACCGTGAGTCTTATTTGACCAATAGCCAAAGAGAGTTTTGAAGAGTTGCTATCAATTAACACATCAAATAAATTTTAGCTGAAAAAAAAAAAGGAAAAATTTAAATATATTTTTGAGAAAGTGACAATCTGCTTAAGGACAATGTGGGCAGGCTGGTTTTGTTGAATAAAGTATAAAGTGTGAATCATAGTTGTTCAGCTCTTGTGTGGAAGTCTCTTAGGATTTAAAGCAAGCTGAACAACTGACAATCTTGGAGGAATTCAAGTGTGGTTTTATAATATCTGGTTCAACAGACTGAACTGGATCACTCTCACTAGCAATTATGTGTTTCACCAAGCATCTGGAAGCTTCATTGATGTTTATATTTTCCTGCAAGTGAAAGAGAAAGAGAGGTTGATTAGTCAATATTAATTAAACCATGTTGCATATTTTCTATGTAAAAATCAAACTTTTCTCTTGGCAACATCAAATGTTTACTTACCTTAATAAACAGTATTCAAAAATTGATTGTGTTAAATAGTGCTTACTGGAGTGTTGAAGCTGGTTAAGTTTTATATATATTATGATACATATCTCTTTTAAAATGTACACAGAGCTGAATTTAAATTATCTCAATCTCTTGGTGATTTGATTGCTTCAATAAACTAAAAAACAAATCCCAAAGAGGTGTTGAAGACCAATTCTTGAAGTAAAGCTCAAAGGACCATATTTCACAGCTTGAATACTGGTTATGCATTTCCAAATAGTTAATTACCTACCAGCAATTGCAACCATGCATAACACGTATTTTTAAAGCTTTTCCCATGAGTTCAAGAAGATTTCTGTATGCAATGCTCACAATGAAACCTGTGATTGGCCAGTTTCATTGAATAAATGATACTATCTCAAATTACTCACAAAACAGTAAAAAAATTCTGAAGTTATGATCTGGAATCCTCCTTATTTCTTGTTGAAGCTGACTGCAATGCACTGCATCCCTAATGCACTGCTTCAGAAGAGATATATCACCCCTGCTTTCATTTGTAAGACAGAAATCCTCACTCTGAGGGTTTAAAATGAAAGTTAAAGCACATCTTTTCCTACATGTGCCTGATATCAACTGCACATTTAGCTTGCAGCAGCCTTTACCTTGTTTATGGAATAAGTAAAGCTGAAACAGCCTGATCAGTGAGACACAGCTCAATGCAGCATAGAAAATAAGCAACAGTACTGAGTAAAGGTTTGGGTTTTTTTTTAAAATAACAGCCACCAATATGTTTGAAAGAAAAACAGGCTTTCTGGCATAAAAGGCACTCTTCTAGTGTAACTATGGGCATTGATTACTTATTTTATAAAACAGGAGGTAGAAACTCCACTGTAGCTTCAATCTTCTAGGAAATTGTATCACACAGCCATGTATATACATATAGAAATGATACCAATATATGGACAGACATTTGTGTATATGCACACAGTACTCTTGCTCAGTAAAGATAATGTTTTATTTGCAGCCTAAGATTACCCAGGGTTTCAAGCTGCACTAGTGAGTCATAGAATAGTTTTGATTGGAAGGGAAATTTAAATGCCTTCTAGTCCCAGTTCACTACCATGTCCAGGTCCCTCTGGATGGCAGTCTAGAGCCTGCTGTGCTGAGGCCATAAACTAGCTATAAAAGAAAGAAACGTGTGTGTTACAGTAGAGAAGACATATTTATGGAAAAATCAAAAGCTGAAGGAATGGATTCTGTGAGACTGACTTTGTCCAATCCCCTTGAAATCAATGGCAAAATTCCACAATTTCCATTGTTCATCTCTTTTTACACCACAGTAAAGGGCTGAAATCTGTGGATCTAACTGAAAATGTTAATTTGTGCAAGATTTCACAGGTTTCTTCAATGACATATGTGAACTTAAATATTTTTTATGTAAAGATATCAGTAAGTTGTAGACACCAATACTTTAGAAAACTAATGTTCATAGTAATTGCTAGAAAGTAATATGGAACTGGGAATCATCTCTGTACTGAGATGTTAAAATTCTGCTGTATCACATGGCTCTCTCAGACCAGACAAGAAAATTCCTCAAGCATGCACAGAAAATCTTTTTCAGACCACTGTGAAATTTTTTTAGAAAAAAAAAAAGACAATGAAAAATAACTCTCAGTACTGCTTAGAAAACTGAAGCCAAAGCAGGATTGTTAAATGCACAAAACCAGAAAGGTAAAAATCTTTTGCATTTTGTTTATCTTTACTGATGGACTGGTGAGCATTTCATTTGCCCACGTGCTGCTTCTGTGATGAAATGGCAGCCATGTTTACTCAATGATGTCTTAGGGACTGAGATTCTGCCCAAATTGATTAATGTTCAGATACATTACCAGCAACTCTCTTTTTCAGAGGCTACCATTCTAGAGAATTGTGAAATGGGGAAGGAACCAAGCCCACAAACACATAAATGGGTATAGGTGGACATCCCTCATCCCTTCTGGTGATAGATGGAAGTCCATGTGCCAGACATGAGCCTAAAAATGCAGAAAAAAAAAATACTCCAGCCAGTACTCAAACAAAAAAAAAACCAAAAAACAAACAAACAAAAAAAACCCCAAAAAAACAAAAACAAAAACAAAAAAAAAAAAACAAAACAAAACAAAACAAAAAAGGGGAAGGAATAAAAAGTCCTGCCCTGAGTGTAGAGAGGCAGTTTCTCGTCCTTAACATGTACATGAACTGTGTGGATGACAATGTCAGCTGGGGTACCAGGAGAAGAAGACGAAGGGTGACCCCAGCAGGCAGCAGAGCCAGTTTTGAGATTGTCTCTAGCTCCAGCCTGCTCCCAAGGTTCAGATGAAAACTGGCACACAGAATGGATGAGAAATAATAGGTTAAGTCACCCGCTGCAAGGAGCCTGTGGTCATGCTGACAAAGCAACTTCTGCTGTCCCAGATCCCTGCCTTGACCACTTCCCTTCTGATGTTACTACTGCCTTTTGTTAGAACCTTAATCCTGTGGTGTCCTAGACCTGCAGATCAGGCATTGCTGTATTCTGCTCTGACTAATGAAATATCGATTTCTCCACCTCTCCTCCCATAGTATGTTTTGCAAAAGAAAAATCTATATTCTGCTAGGCAGTGAAAGAGCTACAGACAGTAGAAGGTGATCTGCTCTCCAAACACAGACATCTGGAGGTCTGGTGATTTTGGAGAGCATGAAGTGTGGAAAGTCAATCAAGGAGAGGAAAGAGAAAAAAAAAAGAAAGTAAAAATCCACTCAGACTCAAAGAAACCAACAATCAGAGCGTAAGATTGGACAGAGAGGAATAATCATAGGGACACTACTAATGGTATGGAGACATGGAAACTGCCTCAATTAAACCTAAAAATAAAATTAATTATGTTCCAAAAAAGCAAGAAAATATAGGTGAGACAATGGAGTGAGAGAAAAATCTTTCAGTGGGTCTCTATGTTGAAATGTTATAACTGTCACCTTCCATACGGCCTTGTCCTACAATAGAACACCACCGGAATTGTGATGATTGCTAAAGTTTAGGCTTATTTCTCCTCTCCTCTCCTCTCCTCTCCTCTCCTCTCCT
>VXBR01007648.1:958128-1002284 GCA_013400215.1 Cisticola juncidis | reverse complement strand
CCTCTCCTCTCCTCTCCTCTCCTTAGGATGAATTCTTCACATGGTAAGGTAAAAATGCACTTTCCTTTCTTAAGTAAAGCTCTCTCCCAAGAGAGGCCTTTTACTGCAAGACCAAAAAGGCTCTTACCCATATTATGGTGTTTTTATCAGTCCTGCATTCCTGATTCAGCATGCCAGCCTTTATAAAAGCCTTTCCTGAGCATCTTGCCTTGCCCTGTCCCCTGAGGTGCCCATTCCTGCGTGGCTCAGTAAGCTCCAGCATCTGACACACTATCCCAGTCGGTGCAAGAGCTGAATTGTGAATCCATCCCTCAGTGATTTATCCCGCATCAACCTGCCAAAATCTGCCAGGACAAGGAACTGAACCCTGCTTCTGAGACAATGCCTGACTACTTGTCTCAGTCTTCCTCCCAGCCTCATCAAGAAGGTGAAATCAAAAGTGAAAATCAGAACACGCTACTCTTTATTCTATCACCAACAAAACAAAGAAAATAACTCTGAGTAATCTCTGAAATCCAGAAAGGAAAACTGGAGAACATAAATGAAATAAGCATTTGCTTTATAGATTGATCTTATTAAAATATATCCTTTCAAAGGGCAGTTTTATGGAGAGGAGAGCAACCAAGGGCAGGGAAAAAGAGCTGCATTATTTAAAACGCTTGAACAGATTGCTATTGGAAATAATGTCTTGTAAGCAACAATTAACTAAAGGGAAAATAAATACATTATTGAATGTGACTCAAAGCACCACACAAGCTCAACAATCCTTTTAGCATTCTGGATTACCTTCCCTCTTATCTGCCATCTCTACTGCAGATGCAGAACATTAACATTTAGGGCATTCCATTTTAATATAAGAAGTAAGTTCCCACAGATTGGACTGGCTCTTAGCTCTTTGTAGACAAATAAAGGCCCTGACAATTTTTAGGGGCCTGTCTCACTTTCAGATGAAAGAATTTTTTTTGTTTCTTTACCATACACATATCTTAGGTTTGACTATCTGGTTATTTTCTGATAGAACACTTTTCCTTTTTACGTTGACAGTTTTTTCTTCTTTCAGAATCTGAGGTTTCTGAGTCTTACCTTGAAAACCAGGATGAAGAACAGTGTGCATGTAGGCAGAGAGCCCTTGGGGAGCTCTAAATCAGCGCGGCCTAGAGACATGACCTTAGACTACTACTGCAGCTGAAGGAAATTGACTTCCCATAAGCAAACATTTACAAATTGTGAAATATTCAGGAATTAGGTGGGAGCCTTGTGAGTAGCTCATAGCTTCCACATTTTATTTCCATACTGCAGTGAAATACAGGAGCAAGGAAATGACTTGAAAGATGCTTTAACCTGCACTCCCCCCCGAGCTAGCACTCTGAGGGAATGGCTCCATCTGCTCCCTCAGCAGAGCTCCCTGGAAACTGCTGGGAACAGAGCCTCACTGAGATAGTGTGCTGTACTCCTGCAGTGGTGTTTCTAGGAAAATGCAGCAGTATAAGTTAAAAGCCATCTGGATGCATGAGCATGAAATTCATGAATGTGAACTGCTGTGACTGCAACTCTGAGAACAAGATCATTTCTGTGATTGAATTCTTACAGCTGGTTGAATATCCTGCAACAAAATTATTTCACTAAAGGCTTTCTGATCTCAACAATTTTGTGATTCTCTGAATTTCCAGATTTGGGACAGCACTAAATAATACATTTCATAAAAGTGATCCTAAGAACTACAGGACAGCTCTAATACCCATAGGACAGTCTGAATCAACTCCTTTCTAATTACAGGAAACAAACTCTGTAGAGGATTCTGCACAAAGTGACCATACATCTGAAATGAAATCTCCTGCCTTAAGGGTCAGCTTTATTTATTGCTTTATGGCAGAACCTGAAGTACTTTCTAAGACGGTACAGTGAGATTGGTTAGATTTTTTTGAGTGAATTAAAAAGACAATCTAGAGCCACACATTTCTAAATAGGTCTGGCAGTTTGGATTTCACTTACCAGATCAGCAAACTAGTTTAAAGGATCAGCCTGATTCAAATACATGTCCAAACCTGGTTTTTCTTTATGGAAATCAGAGCTTATCCTGTTCCTCTGGAAGTCCACTGCATAGCTTGCTTTTTTCATCTTTCATAATAATTCAGTCAAAATTTTAGATCCTTCAGTCAAAAGAGCTGAAGATACTGTAATTTAAACAAGGGCTAGAAGAGATTGGATTATTCACAGAATTCCCTGGTAATATAGGAAGAATTAATGTCCATGCTTTTTGAAAGGAATTCTGGAACAAATGAAAGAATGACTTTCTAAAAGCAGATCAATGGCAAAGAGGACTTTTGATTGCTAGTCCAGCATTTGGGCCCTGTAGGGGGTTGGAATTAGATGATTTTTAAGGCCCCTTACAACCCAACTCATTCTGAATCTATGGTGACACACCAGGGCCTGCCTGTCAAACAAAAGCTGAATAAAGGACATCTTATTATCCACATTTTTAGAGGCAGAAAGATTCTATAACACTGGTCCAAATAAGATGTATCCAAATAGCCCAGAGACTCAGACTGTTCATCAGTCTCCAGGACATGATGCTCAGGAGACAAGGAGCTGTGTGCTTAACCTAGTTTTGTAAGGATCTGAAAAGCACAACTACCAGCCTTTCTGGGCAATTTGGACAAAACATGAATGTCTTTTCATCTAATTCTGTATTGCTGACAGCAGAACTACAGCAGGGAAAAGAGGAACTCAGGCATAATAACAGCACAGCCATGGCCAGTTGTTAAGGTATTTCAAGTTGTTTCTGAATTGGGTACTTTCAATCACATTTAATTTTGCCTGACTTGTCTATTTTGTTGCACAAGTTCCATTTTCATTATAAAGTGATAATAAGTTTGAAATTGCTCTTTTTATAATCCCAGTCAAAAGCTCACCTTTTTGAACTAGGGAGGGTGGTGAAAACAGTTTAAAGGCTTGGAAATGTGAATGGAGCTCTCAGCTGCTCTGGCCATGTGCTGGATAATTAAATGTGTGACAGGAAGAAGAAAATTCCTTCCTTTGAAAAAATGAATCTTTCGCAATAGTTGCGGTCATGAAATTTATTAAAGAATTTACTATTAAGGGTTATTTTGTGACCATCTGGGGATGTGCCTCCTAGACAGCAATCAATATGAGCAAAGTAAATATGCAGATATAAAAGAGACCAGGCTCACCACCGGATATATGGCAATAGCGTAACTTGTGACTAGACTGTGAGGTGGTGTTGCTCAATAAGGGCCTTCTCACATGGAAAACCATCCAAACAAAACCTTCTGTCTTTGCAGGGAGAAGACTGAAAGAGGGTTATTTCCTTCCGGTTAATGTAAGAATCAAAACTAATATGTAAGACTGCATTAGGTGGCTCAAATGTTTGATACTGTTGGACCTGTTAACTTACAAAGATATCATCAAGGAATAATACAGTGATTTTTTTTTTTTTTTTTGTAATCTTCCAGTGCTACAGACAAAACTTAAAACCACTGACAACTTGAAATATGGTAGGTACATATATAGCATGGTACTTTCTGCAAGGCAACCAGAACTAAAGGATGTTCTTTTTATAGGTAATCACCTTTGTTTTTCCAAAATGCATAAATCATATTCCGTTTGGTCTCAAGGCTTTAACATTTCCAAACACATCTCCAGAAAATCTCTGGAGATCTAATTATTCCAGGGTACCACAGAAAGAGAGTTATTACTTATTTGAACTGCTAGCTGCAATATGATGACTCCTTTGTCCGTATTATTCTGTCTCAGAAGAGTGTCTATTCCCTGTAGCAAACAGAGTTAGTTATTTATTTTTCCCAGATCCAAGTTCAATTACTTATGATGGCATAGGCTGAAAAAATACCCAGGTATGTATGATATCCAGAATCCTAAAGTTGTAGTAATAATAGTTTTGTTTAGAAAAGGAAGAGTAGAGTTTAGTTTAGAACTTAGACCAAGTGGGGAAACTATTTTAATCTAACCTACTGTTAACCTAAATGTTGTGATTCTACTGTTTTTACTGAAATGACTCTTTACATAATTTTAAAGTCAGGAGCCTCCAATTCTGGGTGGAAATCAGGCATGTAGATTGCAGAACAACAGGTCCTAGCCTCTGGTGTATAACAGCAGAGAACAGTCTGATAACAGCTGTGTGCCCTCAACTCTCACTGTTCCCTTCACAGTGGCTTTTGAAAACAAGTCTTGTCACAGCTGGATTTTGTCCTTTTTGGGTGGTGGACATATTCTTGCTGGGGACTGATATATGGCATTCCTGGTATAGATTCCATTCTCATAGTAGATTGTAATTTATCATAAAGAGGAACACTGGATTCTCTTGGCCTCACCCAACACAAATCAGCAGATGAACCACAGACCTAAATACAAACCAGGTGTAGTACATGAAGGAATAGGAAGTACCCTGTTGTGGAGCAAAGTATTTTACACGCTTATCTAGGCCAAAATTTCTCCTTGTAAGTGACATCTTGAAGAAACACTGGCTAGATTTGAGACCCATTCAGTAGGAAAGCAAAGACATTCATTACAAAGACATAGAATCATAGAATTGTAGAATGGTTTGGGTTCAAGGGACCTCTTCAAGTCATCTTGCCTAACACACCTACCAACATATCCCAGACTGCCTCCAGCATTGCATGAACTCTGAGCTGAGATTGCAGCTTTTCAGTAGCTAAAAGGAGCTTATAGCAAAGATGGGGGCCTGTTATGAGGCCCTGTTGTGATAGGATAAGGGGCAGTGGTTTTAAACTAATGAAGGTAGATTCACACTACAGATAAGGAATATTTTTTTCTGACAAGGGTGGTGAAACACTGGAACGTGTTGCCCAGACATTTTGGATGCTCCATCCCAGGAAACATTCAAGGCTAGATTAGATTTAGCTCTGAGCAACCTGAGCTAGTTGAGCATATCCCTGCCATGGCATTCTCCTGCTGTTACTTCTGCTTATTACAAGTGAAACATCTTTTAAATATCAATGCTTAAAGAAGGTGCCAAGACCAGAAAACACAAATATACACCCTAAAAATTCTTAAGTACCTCACATAAAGTGTTTAAAAGGAAACAAACAATTAAATGTAGCATTTTGGCTTTCAGACTACTAAAAATCTAGGTTAAACCAGAACCAAACAGTTTACATTTCAAACATCCAAAAGTTCCCCAGAGCTGTCAATGATGACACCAGCTTTCATAACAGGAGGATAGAATCAACACAGTATCCACTGAGTTGTTGTGTTCAAATCAATATTTCACATGTAAGCTCTCCAAATCCTCCATGAACTGAAATTATCCGAGACATCTCAAATTGATCTACAGTACCAATGTACTTTCAGCCTTTATAATTTGAAAGTGTGAGTGCCCTTTCTGATTTTTATCTCAGTGTTCTATGCACTCAGGAAATCTGTACCAAGGCAAAGAATCGAACCTCAGTTCAGCTCATTCAGCACTTTGACCACTGATATTTCCTTCCTCCCCAGATATGTGACTTTTTTGAAAAAGCTTTTGAGAATGAGAGTTTTTAACAGTGAACACTGTACATGCACTACAATAGACCGGCTTTATTTCTGGAATCTAATGCAAGGAAGCTGTTGTCTCAAATCAGCATTTCTTGGGCAAAGTGGTTATATAAATATTTAGAGATAATATTCAGTGTTAAGAATGATGGAAAACATCCTCATATCATTCACAAGAGGTATCTTTTGTGCCTTGCCTAAGGTAGTCTTCCTCCCCAGGCTATAGCACAGCAATCTGTTGTCTGGGTACAGACTTTACTGCCTGCCTATCATGTTATAGCAGCTGCATTTTGGAATGTTGTAAAAAAAGACCGAAAAGAAATAGAAATTTATACCATATATTTACAAGTCTACCTTTAATTAATACCACCAAGAGAGGAGCTTTTCAAAGTGCACATTTAGACCAAATTAACCATTTCAGAAGCTGATTTCTCTGTCCTCAGAAACATTTGAAAAGAAACAGGAACATTACCTTGGCTGATGTTTCAAACCAGCCCACAAACCCATTCTCTTTGCAGAACTGATCCATCTTGATGCCGTTGTTCATGAGAACATCTATTCCCTGGTCACACTTGTTTGCTAATAGGACTGCTGGCACAGGTTTGCCATTTGGAAGAATCAACTTAGAGTCCAAATCCTCTTTCCATTTTGTCACTGCTTCAAACGTTGCAGGTCTTGTAACATCAAAGACAATAAATGCCCCCATAGCTTCTCTGTAATACACCCTGGTCATGTTTCCAAATCTTTCCTGTCCTGCAATGAAGAAAGTAGGGGGGGGAAAAACACACACACACACAAAAATCAGTGCTTCCAGTCTAGGCCAGTATTTCATATAGCGGGTTTTCTAAGATAACATTACTGAAGGCAGGACTTCATTTTATAAGTCTCTGGGAAACTGCACTTTGCCTAAATAATTATAAGTACCATGCTAGAATAATTTGTATGAAAAAGCAGGAGAGTATTGTACAAAAAAGGAATTTTCAAGCCAACATCCTAGGGAATTTAATGAAGTTCATTATAATTGAATAATAAGTATAATAAGTGAATAATAAGTATAATAAGTGAATAATATGTGTATGGTTTTATTAGGCTGCCAGATTTCTCAGGCTGTGGACAGTACCAAGAGTCTTTGGATACATTATAGGACTTTCAACAAGAGTCACAAGAAGACATAGGTACCAGATTGGAAGTTCCTTGGCACTATGGTACTTTGTCTAAAATATCTCACACAACTGAACTGCTTATGCATGAAGAGGATCCTGCATACTGTCATGCAATTAATGATAACCAGCAGTAACATAATATAGCTCTGGACCCATACCAGGCATCAGAGCAATTGAAAGTTTACTTTTATCAGCAAACTAAAACACAGAGACTAGGAAGGTGAATTTAAAGCCTTACAAACATAGAAAGTGCTCTAAGAAATAGCACAGCAGTTAACAATATGAAGTGCTTCATTGCTCCAGTAAAAAGATCTGTGAGGAGAGTTTCATACTAGAACTGTTCAGAAGCTTCATGGTTTTATTTGTTGAATTCAAAGTGCTTTCTGGGAAAGAACAGAATTTTTATGAGTTAACAGTACATTACTATGTTCAAACATGGATGTTTTTAAATATCTATCATTCTATATGATTAAAAGTATGAACAAATGAACATATAACATCAGGATGTGGTATGTTGCTCAGCTATGGATTGGTTGATATATCCGCTGTTTTTATGGGAACTCTGAAAAAATAAATTACACAGAACTTTTTTGAAAATAAAAAATATATTTTCTACTAATCTCTACAGCAGAGCTGTGATACAAAGAAGAATTATAAGCTCCTGAAACATCTCACAACAATAACAGTTTTTAAGCAAGACAACTCCTGAACGTGCTTCCATAGCTGGGAAAAAGTGTTATGGAAATAGGAGCATTGAATGCAAACCTGTTTCTAGCCTTACTTTCTCAACATGAGCAATTTTGCTTAGGTTAGGAAGACAAGAAGATTGGCAGTCTGTCTCTGACCCCAGGAAGGTTACCTGTGGAGAATTTATCTGATGGAAATTGTGCTGTCAAATATAAGGGAGGGATAAGAATGGAAAAGGGATGATTGTTTGGCTTCTAGACTATGCACTTTCATTTAATGGAAACAGTACTGAACCCACTTAGGGGGTCAACACCATCAGTTTGTGATGTTTATCTTTGGTTTTAAGCACTGTGGCAGCAAGGAGAAAGTCATTCACATGATACAGAAACCAAAGAAGCCTGTCTTCTCCAAATTCATGTCAATTTTTTTTATCTTAAAGAAATACTGCATCCTATTGATAAAGAAAGATAGAAATAGATTATTTCTGGGAAAGAAGAGGCCATATTCAAAATTTGTTTTGTCTATATTTTAATCAAATGTCTTATGATTCCTATCAGTGTGCTAATCAGATGAATGGCTAAGTCATGTGCTAGTCAATAATCTCCTTGTTGAGAAATTCTTTTTTCATCTACAAGAAGGTGCCTTCCACCAAAAGCCAAGGTCTGATTAGTAACATAGCAGTGAGGTAAGAAGCAACATATACAATTAGTTTTTAATGGATATTGTATTTCAGTGATACTTTATATTTCTCATACAAAGTTCTTGAGATGCCTACACTGTGGGTGGTGTAAGAGCAGCTCCACTCAGGCCTCACACATATTTATTGGGACACAGATCACTAAGATAGGTGGTGTCACAGAACATTAACTAAATTATTCATTTGTAGCATGAAATCATTCACTGTGAAGGAAGTTACTAAAGAAATAAAAGGCTCCTAAGTTGTGATCTTCTACCTCATAGTGGCCCACAAATTTCTGACAAATTGCATGACACTGATTCTTCCTCTGGCTTCCAGCTGCTTTTTCAGACACGTAGGATTTTCATTGCACAGAAAAGCCAACACGTTTGTGAAAGCAGCATTTTGCAGGAATACAGGGATAACCAGTTTCTATCACCAACCACTTCAAAGAAAGAGAAAAAATGGAGCTGCTGGATTAACTGTCTAAACTGTTTCTGAAGTGGTCCTTTTCTCCATCAGTCATAATTAATGTTTCAGTATACTTGACACAAAGACATTAGGCAAGTTTGAATGGAAAAAGAGGTGCTTCATAAATCAGAGTTTTATTTTATGACATTTGTATAATGATTTTATTTAATTTAAATTGTGGAAAAAGTGATCTCAAGTATTTGCATTGAGCTTGGAGAACTAAATAATATTTCTAAGGATGCAGAAATACTCTTTTTCCACAGATTCTCACTTATGTGAACAAAATCCTACATTAATAGATGAAGTTCCTAAAACATTTTCATTTAGCCGAATTGCTCGTAAAAAATAGGCAAACCCGGCAATTCCAATGGACCTTGCCCACTGCAATGGTGCTTTATGTTGAGATTATCAGCCTGAAATTAAAAAATTACCTGGGAGTATGGAAGGTTGGGGTCCCTTTGTAGTCAGAGGCTGAGAAGAAATGTCTAATTCTTAATTCAGATGAATCCTACTCTACTTGGAAGTGAACGCAGTGAGACCAAGGTGACAAAGCAACAAGATTTCTTCTAAAAGGAAGCACTCTCTATCTGAAGCTGCCTGCACATTTATCCTAATCTCAGTGACACCTCTGCAGCAGGTAAAACTATCAGTTCATGGGTTTAAAGCAACCAGCAACTGAACTTTCATAATTTATAAAAATTTACTCCACATAAATTTGTACAGTAATCTACAATTTTAACTAACCACTATCATCTCTAATAAAGGTAAAAAAAGTAATGATGAAGTGCTGAAACTCAGATAACTTCCACCATCTTGACCACAGCATCTGAAATGTGGCACAAAATTTGAAATTAAAAATTGATTAAAACTGCCCCAAAATAAGTAGAAGCAGCCTCTCAGCAGGATCTGGCCCACAGATCCCACCACCAATCTCTACTGAAATAAAACCTTCACAGCAAGAGACTTATTTATGTTTAGAGAACCATAATTTCAAGGTAACTTAGCCTAGAAATCACCATGACTATCTTATTTATGCATATGTGCTGCAATGCTTAGCAGCTGCCAAAAGCCTGAAATTCTGAGGACGTGCTCTGCCTGGCATTAGTGAACAGTGTCCATTTACTCCTTCTGCAGCATAACAACCCTAAAAACTTTATAACTGCAGAGACACTTGTCTGTATCTGTGGGAAGACTGCTGTTTCTGAAAGGAAAGGGAAAGGGAACTGCTCTTTCCCCAAAGCATAGATCCAAATCTTCATGAGATGAGAACCAGACTTTTAAACACAAACCAATATCTTTTTGGTAGCAATGAATAATCCAGCCCACTCAAATGCAGAAGGAGTAAGGATAAGGAGGATGCTGAGATGGCTTTGGAAAAGGAGCACGGAGCAGGCTCAGATGTGCTGCTCTCTGCTCTCGGATGTTCAAAGCTTCTCCCTGCAGTAAATCTATGGCTAAAGCTGGTCTTCAGAGAAATCTCTGGGCTGTTTGGGCACAAAACACAGACAGTACTCAGAGAGCAGCCTTGAAGAGAGGTGAATAGCAAATACACCCAGATCTGCTGTCTGCAACAGCTGTTTTCTTCAGAAACAATATGCCAGCCTTCATCTGCAGGACCAACCCCATCCACAGTAACCTTGTGCAAAATATGATTTACAGTTTCTTTAAAGTTTTCCTTCTAACAATTTGTTAATGAATTTAAAGGATATACACACAAAGGCAGCAGAAAAGATAAAGAAATAAAGAGAGAAATTGACTGATGAGCAAGATTTAACGTTGTATGACACAGCAGTAGAGGTGATGGCACACTTTAACAGGAACACCAAAACTGATAATTTGTGACATAAGGTGAAACAAAATGGAATTGTTGTAAAGAAATTAAAGACAAGGAGAATTTTATCATGTATATCTCCTCCCACACTCAATACTAAACACTCAGTCACCTTAAACTTAGGCACTTCACTGAATCAGACATAAGTTCATAGATGTTAATGACAGCATGTTGTCATACAAACACCATAACATCATATAGCATAAAGGTTAATCCTACTATTCCTGCCTAAGACCCACAGTTTCAGGAATATATTATGTGTTAAAATCACGGTCTTAATGTAACAATGTGTGATGCAGAGTCTGCATTATCCCTGAATTAATTTTTGTAATAGTTATCCTTATTTTTTAGCATTTTTCTTTCACCTAAATAAATGCAGTTTCAGCATTTAGCTATTAGACCATATTATAGTTGTGTTTAAAAAAATCAAAAAACACAGAAAAATATGTTACACAAATATTAACTGCATTTAATTAGATGGCAACAGGCAAACCAAATTTACTTTTTTCTTCTTATTTATGGTAAGGGTAAATCAGGCTAAACTGCTTGGTCCTACCACAGCTGTGGTAGGAATGTGTCACTCCTCCAATGAAGTCACCATGTACATAAATCCTACTAATAATGTAGATAAACTTGACACTGGTTTTAGTCACAATATTTTTTAAAAAATTATTTCTAGATTGTTAAACAATTTAGTACCCACTGATGTACAGCATGAAATGCTGTAAGAAAATAATACCTGATATCTATATATACATACATATAGAAATGTGTATTCATATATAATTACTGATATGAAATATTATTGATATATTTGCAGAATTTGCTTGAATTCAAGGTGTCCTGCATACTAAGCCAACATCCTTCAGCTTGGTCCGAGACTGAAAATTTATTTTCTTACCCCAAAAGATAAACCTGACCTGATAACAGAGAGTCCATCAAGGGAGAGAGGATGTTCCTAGACAAGAGATTTTATTTTCCTCCCTCTTCTTGGTGCCTATTTTTATTTTGTAAATGATGATACATGACCGGCCACAGCCAGAAGAAAGCAATTCCATTCCCTTCATATTTCCAATCAGTTTTACTTCTCTTTTTGTTTTCTGAACCTCTTTTTCTCTCACTAGCCAGACACCTCATGTGTGACAACTTTTATGCCTGCACCATGATCATCTGAATTCAGCTTACAGAACTCGCTCCCTATGTACGGCCAGCAACAGCTGAAGCTCCTTCAGGACAAGTCATTAAAGATAAGACAGCAACTCTTTTTATTACTGACCACTGTCTTGACCTTCACAATGATGCTTTGAATTGGGCAATTCATACGAAATTTGGTACTGAGCTGTAATTCTCTCTGTCATGTGTGATAACTCAGAAAGCATGCTAGTCATTCAGTACTACAACTAGGTGTAATTGCTTCTGCAGCCTGACTGAAAGCTACATCATATGATCTGCCAGCACATGATTAGTAGTGTAATAAATCTCTGAAACAAGGCATGCAAAATACATTCTTTAAGTACCTGATACATTCAGAATTTACTATTAAATGCTTTTTTTCTCATGCAGAAAAGTTTTTCTGGCAGTGTATGTGTTTGCTGTTACAATCATCCACCGGTGAACAGTAAAGTAAATGTTTGCCCTGTAATTCCATGTCTTATTAAAGAAAACTGAGCATATATGTATTTAAAACAATAAAACCACAAGACTCATTTGGTTTGTGAAACAGCCAAGTTTATACATTTTGCATAAAGCAGTGTTGTTGCATAAGTTTTAGTACCTCGGTGCCAAATTCAGAGCTCAGACATGAGACAGCTCAGTGCAGAAGAAAAGCACTCCCTCCGCCAATAAGAATGTCAAGAATTTTTTCATTTCACCAGTTTTACCCGGTGCTGTTCCAGACTCGATCAGTGAGCCCACAACTCAGGCCACAGATCAGTACAGTTGCCTAACAGCTGATATGATGTTCATCTTTATTCCCTGCTTAATGAAAGTAACTTCTTAATTAAATTGAGTTTTTAAATGCCATCCTTTATACTGTAATAATCTATTGTTGCAGTTTTATTTGATTCCTGCATTCACTAAATGAAAAATGATTAGTTACAGCATGGGATATATGCCATCAAGACAAACTTATTTTGTGGACTGAAACAAAAATGGTTGATTTTCAGAAAGGGGTTGGCAAAAAAAAAAAAAAAAAAAGAAAAAAGTTGTGTGTTTAATGTGAAGCCAAATTGAAAATGTCTGAAGCACTGACAGCAACAATGTGAAATTTTGTGGGATTTAATGACTTCTTTACTCTTTTTCTCCTTGGAGAGGGTAAATTGTCTTTTGTTTTGCTTGATGTTGGCACAAGGATATTTAAATATGAGTAATTATATTTTTAACAACCAGAATTACTGCCAAATATAAACATTTTTCTTTCCAAAACACATAAGAAGTTGCTTTCATTGAGCTGAAGGAGGGAACATAGGAGAGAGAGGAAGAAGGAAGGTATTTCGAGAAACTAACTCAGATATACATTTTCTTTACTTTTTTTTTTACTATAAAAGTAATTTAAATCATCTTGCTGAATGCCTCATCTATTCCATCAAATTAAAAAGATTTAACAGGATATTCTTGTAACTCTTCCTCCTGTCACAGAGATCTGTTAGTCCAAGGAGGCAAAACTGAACATTGTCAGTTGCAGGGAAACAACTGGGGAATTTAGAGAGAAGTGCCTGGGTCCCTGAATATGTCCAAGGGCTTGAGAGAAAAATCAGCTAGCAGAGGTTCCACTCTGACTCTCTGACTTCCCTAGTTTGGGAGCCTGCTGGTTTTAGGGAATCTCCAAAATGTCAACCTGCACTTAAAATTTTCTCTCCTCAGTCTGCTCTCCCTCACTGTATAGGCAGTTCCCAGCTTTCAGATCAGCACAAATGAATTGGGGTCTGTATTCTGTGTTGGTTTTTGATAGATTATGGGGCAAGGGGGCTCTCCTCTGTACTCACCCGCAATATCCCAGAGCTGCAGCCGTACCACAGTCTCAGCATCCCAGTTCAGCACCTTCAGAGCAAAGTCCACCCCGATGGTGGCCCGGTAGTGGGGGGAGAAGTTCTGGTGGACATAACGCTTGATGATGCTGGTTTTGCCCACTCCCAGGTCCCCGATCACCAGCAGCTTGTAGAGGTGCTCCTTCTGGTTGTGCTTCTGCATCTTTCCTGTGGCTGCGGCTGCTCCCTGCAAACTGATTGCATGCTCTGCCCGAGGAATCCTGCCAGCCTGAGGGGAAGAGAGGGAGTGAGGGACTGGGGAGGGAAGGAAGGAGAGCAAGGTAGGTGGAGGCTCTCTCCCTTAGTATGGAAGCAGGATCACCAGGTCCAGCAGGCAGCCCTGCTGGGAGATGAAGTAAGTAAGGACTGGGGGAAGGAAGTCTCCCAGAAAGTTTTGTGCGTATGTGTGTAAAGGTCAGCACGAGGTGTGTCTGGGATTAGTCTGGCTGCTAAAGATTTTGCAGGAAAATTCATGCAACACTCCTGTTCTCTGTTTGGCTCTTTGAGGAAAAGACGGTGTTTCTGTTGTGCACTTGTTTACACATAGTAAATTTTGAATCACTACCTTAGTAATATATCACCCTATGCTTGTTTCTAGATGTCTTTAAGATGCTAGTCACTGCAAAAAACCCCAGAAAACTCCCTTCAGATGTTTCATGTCTCCACTAAAGTGCAAAAATCAAGCCAGTGTGACTTTAGCTTTGGATGCAATTTGGTTCTAATCCGTGTAAATTAGTGTGAATGCAGTTACATCACTGAAGAGAAGTAGCAGTTGTAGCAATACACAGCAGCTTTACTTGTGTCCATACTAGGAGGGCTGTACAAATTTAATTACAGCAGATACGTATTTTCAAATTTCATTACCATAATGGTGATTGTCTCTCTATATCTATAAGCATGCTCCCATCTGAATGCAGTGTGCATTGTGCTTTGTTTTTTTCATACAACTGGATTCTAAAATGCAAAAAATCCAGGTTTATCTCATGACTCTGATAATCAGAAGTTATGAAAGCGTAACAGCATTAGAGCATATGAATGCCAGTGTCTCAACAGTCCTCTGTTTTCTAAAACAAGCTTGCAAACAGCTCAACCCATCTGAGTAAATCATTCCACTGACGTGATCCTCCCAATATTTTGAATGAACAACACAGTGAATTTTACCTAGGCAGCTTAGCTGGAGACCTCTAGCCATTAACTAGAGGTGTTTGAGTCTTTTAACAGCTTTGATAGCAAACCCACAAAATTTTAATATTGTCTTCAACTTACAGAGAATAATTTTAATATTTATTGATATTCTTGATAAAATGAAAACATATATTTTACTTATTTTAATAATATTTGATGGAGTTCTTATCCAAGTGCAAACTGAAATGGCATTAGAATTTTGTCACCCATCCAAAAAGCTGGATTTTAGTAGACAAAGAATCCAGAACATTCATATTACACAATCTTTTATAATTGGTCTTTGAACTCAAGTTTTAAGTTTGTGTATGTGTCTATATATACGTACATAAACACACAAAGTGGAAATAGTTAACTTGAGATGAAAAATATCCGAATTTCCTTGAACCTTAGTTTAATGAGAGGATTTTTCTTTCAATAAGATAAACTGTCTTTCCAAAAACAAGCTGTCATTTTTATTCTGTTTGGAGAGAAATTTTGAAGGGCTTAGCCTCCTTAGGTATGGACATCATCAAAGACTACAACTTGACAGGCAAACCAGTTTGATCAGTTAGTATATTTGCATGATTCAAGCTTATTATTGTTATTACTGGTAGTTTGTGCTGTGTCAATTCTTCCCTTTACAGCACCACTGTTTCCTGAGAGGATCCAATACTTGAGTACTTCTAAGCACTCACCATTACCCTCTAAAGTTGAAGAATTCCCTTTTTAGAGCTTAAACAAAGAACAGGCTGAGAGGATTTAGCAACTTCAGAAATAACAAAATGGGTGTTTTGGATAAGGATTAAATTACATCTGATGTTTCATCTTTTGTTGATGATAGCCATTGCTCAGAGAACAGTGCATGGAAGGTTCCTGACAGCAGGTGTTTTGTAACTGGAGGTCTTAGGCTATTAGTAAGTGTAGTTAAAGGCTGGCCTACACCCAGAAGCATGAGGCTTTATATCTCTTCCAAAGTTTTTCTTAGCATTAGCTATAATAGCTCTGGGTAATCGTGTTACTTGTTTAAATCTCCAGTTCTTCTCTGGATGTGGCTAAATTCTTGGCCCCAGCAGCACCCTGGTACAATGAGCTCCTCACAGGCTTAATCAAGGTCACCCTGGGTTGGCAGTAGGGCTGCTGGTGAGATGTTCAGTGAGGTGTTCAGAGGTGGGTGAGAGTGGAAGAGGGATCATTGCAGTTAGAGGGATGATTCACTGAGCTAAAGTGAAGTATGGAAGTATGAAGCACCTTGCTGAATGGAAGTTGTACCCAGATCTCCTAACTTCATGGTGAGCTGGCTTTCATGGATATTAGCTGCTGAAATGCTCCTGAAATGTCCTTCTTTGCTCCACCTTTTTGGAACTATGTATCTGTACTGGTTTGGCCTCCTTGCCATCAGAAGGCACTGGGGTGGGGAGGTGTGGACCTATTATTAATTTGCAGCCCTGCTGCAGCACTGTCATGGGAGAAGGCAGATAATTTGAGCTGGTTATGACTTTGAGGATCACTGCAAGATTTGTTTGACAATGCCAGCTGATCACTTCATGCACACAAACAGGTTGCTGCAACTCAGACATCTCCTGCAGGCAGAGGTGGCCAGGGAAGCACACTGAGCCTGGAGATGGTGCAATGAAATCTGTCTTAGCTGAGAGCACTCTTGAGGACAGGAAAAATAAAACATACCAGCTTGCATTTCCCACCCAAAGGTAGGTGGCTAGCAGGGCTCAGCTGACACCAAGTAACTTTTTAGGCTGGGTGAACCAGGTGTTACTTCCAAGCCCTTACTCTGCTGCTGTCCAGGCAATAAGAACATGAAAGCACACCAGTAATTTATTTGATATTTCTTTGTTTATATTTAACTTGTCTGTGTTTTCTCTGGTATATATACATTTTAAACTTTATGAAATAATTGTAAAAAAAATTGAACTTCCATGTGACATTATGTATATCTATCTAGGCTGGTTTATTTTTGTATTTATTGCCTATCAAATATTGTCTTTTAATACTAAACTAATATTAATAGAGTGTATTAAAATTCTACTTTAATTGGCAGAATTGATGATAAATCTATACATCTCAGTTGTAAATAATAACATTTTAAAAAAATCCATTAAGTTAAAGCATTATAGGCTGTGTTGTGCTCTACACAAAAGTGAAACTCATTTTACAGTGATAATTTTCATAAATTCCTCACTAGTTCTTTGTCATTACTAGAGATCTTTTTCTCTGAGACCAGTGATAAAATTGAAGATGCAATTACATTGATAGGAAACAATCCTAGATTCTACCATTCCTCTTTGTGTGGCATATACCACTGCAAAGGTTGTCAACCTTGTGCATCAGACTTGTTATCAACATACCTTTTAAAAATGGCAATGTTTCTGAGATAATGAAATTTCAAAGCAACAGTCTTTGTCAAAAGAAAGACACTCACAGAATCAGGGAGATGCTGAGTTGGAAGGAACCCACAAGGATCATGGAGTCCAACTCCTGGCCCTGAACAGGACACCCCAAGAATCCCACCCTGTGCCTGAGAGTGTTGTCCTAATACTCCTTGAACTCTGTCAGGCTGGTGCTGTGACCACTTCCCTGGGGAGCCTGTTCCAGTGCCCAAATACCTTCTGGGTGAAGAACCTTATCCTAATGTCCAACCCTGACACAACTTCAGACCATTCTCTCCAGTGCTGCCACTGGTCACCAGAGAGAAATCACTGCCTGCCCATTCTTTTCCCCTCACAAGGAAGTTGCAGACTGCAATGGGGTCTCCCCAGTCTCTTCTCCAGGATGAACAGACCAAGTGACCTCAGCTGCTCCTCATACAGCTTCTCTTGAAGGCCCTTCACCATCTTTGTTGCCATCTTTTGGATGCTCTCTAATAGTTTTATATATTTTCTTATATCTTAGTGACCAAAATTCAGATTATTAGAAATGTGTGTATTCAAAAGATTACTATCTGAAATGATGCTGGGTTTTCACACCTCAGCTATTAATATTAGATCTGGTAGCTTTGAATGTCTGGAAGGGAGTGACCTACACCATGATATTGATCTTACCTAATATGATATAAATGACAGCATAATCCAGAGACATGCTAATACATGTCTGGTTGTGTATGCACATATACACATATATACAAACAAATCAATATCATAGATCATAAGATAATTTTATATCCTACTTAAAAAAATGCAAAACATTTAATGTTCTGCACAGAGATTTTTGTCAGATTTTTGTATTCCGGTTAATTCTGGGGTGTGGAATAAATACAGACATGTTGCTTCAGAGTTAACAGCCCAGTGGTGCATGAACCATTGTGTTGAGAGAGAGTTTGTGGCTCTTTCACAACTGCAGCCCCTAGCTTGATAAAGGGACCGAGTTTGACTACCTATTACATATTATGATACCTATTACATAATATGACTACATATTACATTACATATTCCAACATAGCTTCCATATCCATCTGTGTGAATACAGTCAGTGCTCAGACGCAAATACACGTTTCTACTCTGACAACCTCAAAAATTAATCATATTTTGATATAATTCCCTCTCTCAATGATAATTTTTTATATATGAATCCATATAGCCTTATAAAATCGAAGTTAAGGTCTATCCTTTGGAGCCTTCAGCAAAAATCCTAGATGGACTGCAGTGCGTTTTACACCAAGTGTATTTGAACAGTCACCTGGGAATACATGAACACAGTGCATGTCAGAAAGCAATAAAGAAAGGACCAGAATGTCTGCCAAGGGTAAAATCTAATAACAGGGGGTCAGTAATACTCTGGGAAAAGAAAAATGGCTTGTCCCTGAGGCCAGACAGCACTGAGAGCATCATACAGCACAGATTTAGTCTGAAATGTGCCAGTTCCAAAGGAAATTGGTTGTACCTCAGATTCAATAAGTGAAGTGTAAGAGCACTCACTGAGGCTGCTGATGGAAACATCACAGGCATTGCAGGAATGCTATGATGGAGCTACCAACAAAAGCCTGGCCCAACCTGACAGTGCAGCAGTTTTAACCCTATTCAGGTACTGAAGAGAATTTGTGTGATGAGAGTCAAACAGTGCTACACATAGGCATGTCTAAGTCAAGCTGGAATATTTCTGATGATCAGTAACCTGCATTATGCCCCTCCCACAAAGGTCAATTTGAAACCTTCACAGAAGGAATTTACAAAATAGTCTACCCTGTCCTCCACAGGGAAAATCTCCTTTAAGAACAGGGCTGAATCACATCAGTGAAACTTTTGTCCAATTCATGTAGATTTAAGTCTGGTTCTTGAAGACTATCAGTCTTTAATGGTGCCCATGTAGAAGCACTAACTTCATGTGCAGGGAAATTTGTAAGAGTAGATCCTAAATTAATATGCATTGGCTTACATTATTTCCATTGTAACTGTGAATTGAAACCATGGAATAAAACAAAAGATGCTGGCTTTACCTGATAAAATTTAGTCAGTTTATTTTGTAAGTTTTATTCATTGTCATTTCAAATATCACAGAACCACTGAGGCAAGAAAGTACTTCTGGAGATCACTGAACCTAACTGAACTAACCTGCTCAAAGCAGGGCAGGCATGAAGACTTCACAATCTCTGGGCAGTGTGTTTCAGTGTTGGATCGCACAGACAATAAAAAGCATTTTTTAATGTTTAAATAGAATTTTCAATTTTCTGTATTCTTTACAGATTCTTTAAAATCTCTTTGAGCCTACTCTACTCCAGATGAACTGTCCCAGCTCTCTTGTCTCTCCTTGATACTCCAAACTCTTCATCATCTTTGCATTCCTTTGCTGAACTCAGTTATCCTCATTTGTTTTACTGGGGAGCCCAGAATTGGACAGGGCACTCATTATCCACTGTTCTCCCTTTATCCACACCCACTGATTTCATCCTAGGTGGCTATCTTTTTGGTAAGGCATGATATACCCTTCATAAACCTACACTCCAAATCACCTTCTTATCTTTTCTATGTTTTCAAATTACTCCAGGAGGATTTGCTCCATCAGCTTTCCTGTGATGGAAGTGGTGCTTACCAGCCTGTAGTTCCATGGATTCTCCTTCTTTCTCTTTCTGAAGATACCAGGCAAGGAACCTGGGTGCTCCCACCTGGGCTGAATGTATATTAGTCCACTGAATCTATGTTTTGCAGGACCCTATGACTGAAAAGACAAGAGGACAAACAGGATGCTGTTGGAATCCATGGAGTGGTGACATTTTTCTACTTTGTCTGTCACCCTTTCTCTCTCTTCTCATCTCTTTTTATACTTCTTTCTCTCTCTGCCTCACATTTACTGTTAAATACAATTCACACTATTCACACCAGCATATAGTCTTATTTGCACCTTTATTTGGGCAGAAGCATCTTTCTAATAATTTTAATAATCAGACCTTACCAAGGCTCAGACAATGGGTATATATCCATCCCCAGTCACCAGTCCCTTCCAGCTCTTTTGTACATTTCTTTTTTATTTTTGAGTTTAGTCAGAAGATCCTTATTCATCCTTGCAGGCCTCCTGCTGCCTTTGCTTGATTTCCTACATGTGTAGATGGACCACTCTCAAACTTGGAGGAGGTTGTTCCTGAAAATCATTTGGCCCTCCCTGACACCTCTTCAGTCCAGGGCCTTCCAGGGGATTTTCTCAGGCAGGAACAGGATGAAGTCTGCTCTCCTGAAATCAAGGCTTGAACCTGGATTTTCTCCTTTTCCCCTCTTCTCAGGATCCTGAACTCCACTCTCTCAGGGTTGCCAGCCAAAGCTGCCCCCAGTTTTCACATTCCTGCACAGTACTCCCTCGTTTGTAAGCATGTGGTCCAGCAGAGCATCTTTCCTCATCAGCCCATTCATCTGTACAGGAAGGTGTCACCAACACACTCCAGAAACCTCCCAAGACACAGGTAAGACACAATGAAGGAGTTTATAAAATAGACAGTGCTGGGCTTGGGTTTCTTCCACCTTTTACTAGTTGTTATTTAGTCTGCAATCAGAACAGAGCTTCAGGGCTCGGTGAGAAAGGCTCTTGTGTGCGGTGCACTGCTCCAATCCTGGATGGTGGCCAGGCCTGCTCCTGGAAGCCTTATCTCAGCAGGAAAGACAAACAAAAAATAGAGATAAGGAGGATAAGTAACACTGTGTGGATCTCAGTTCATCTGGTGAACGGTTTCCAAACTGGGATTTTTTGTCAGTGTTCTCAGCTGCAAGAAAACTGGAAAAACCCCCAGTCCTTTCTGTTTGTGTATATACGCATGCACAGAATATATTATTTCTATATATATATATAAGGAATGTCAGGGCATGTTATGAAGCAACTGAAACTTTGCATTTTTCTCAAATCTTCCTTTTGTGTAGCTTTTTTATGAATACATTTCAAAATAAGAAAAAAAAATCTCTAAGTAATTCAGAAGTACCAGGAAGGTTTCATTTTCTCACATTTTTTGAACAATTTTATCCTGGTTTTAACACTCTTTTCAAACAAAAAAGACCCAAACCCTACTGATTCTGGAAGTTCTCTTAGCTGAGACAGCTGCCTTCTCAACTGGTAACCAGACTCCTAGCTGTGATTTTTTTACCTGATACATGACAGAAGAGGGCCATCACCTGTCCTGGTGGAGCCAGCATTTCTCTTCTTTGTGGAAGTGGGATTGCAGGGAAGAGTGCAAAAAAAAATAGAGGGTAAACATGAGCTTTGCTGTATGTGACTGTTCATGGGTTCAAGACAGCACACAAATTAACATTGGGGAAGGGAACTGTACTTGGAGACCTGTAGTTGAACTCTTAAGCCAGAGATTTTGTGGTAATTAACATTGCTTCTCTCTAGCAGCAGTGCAGCAAAACTCAATCCAACACTTATAGAAGGGGAAAGTAATTCTATTTTAAAACATACATCAACTGTCTGACACCCATCTTCTTACAAGTGCCATGCTCTGTGTTAAATTATCCTGCTTACCTATACCTACATGTATCACAGTGCTTTGAGCAAGTTTTCTTGTAGTGACAGGAAGGAAATGGATGCCAGCTTCTCAGCCCCCACCATCTCCTCATCCCTTAGCCTTCAGGTGCTGCTTTTGGAGGAGTCTTGTGCTGCTTCATATCTGTTCCTCTTCCATGAAACATTAGATTTTGCTACTAAAGCATCGAGTCTTTTTACCTGGAAGCTGCTGAAGAGGGTTTGTCCTTCTTACCATCACCCCTTACGGGCATTTGGGGGTTCCCATGTATGAAAAGCTGGACATAACCTGGCAATGTTACTGTGCAGAAAGCAGGACAAGGGTGGGGATTCTGCCTGTGCTCTGCCCTTGAGAGACTCCACCTGGATTATTGTGTCCAGTTCTCGAGTCCTCAGCACAAGGACAATGTCTTGAAGTGAGCCCAGAGAGGTCACAAATGACTGAGGCCTGGAGCACCTCTCATACTGAGACAGGCTGAGAGAGCTGGGGTTGTTCAGCCTGGAGAAGAGAAGACTTTGGGGAGACTTTACTGCAGCCTTCCAGCACCTAAAGTGGCCTCATAAAAAAGAAGGAGAGGGACTTTTTCATGGATAGATAGTGAAAGGACAAGGGGGGGGGGACAGTTTTAAATTAAAAATAGAGATTTAGATTTGATATTTGGAAGATTTTTTTTTTCCTGTGAGAGTGGTGAGGCACTGGGACATTTTGTCCAGGGAAGTTGTGGATGTCCCATCCCTGGAAATGTTCAAGGCCAGGATGGATGGGGTCCTGTGCAACCTGGGATAATGAATGGCATACATGCTGAAGGAGGGAGGGGACAGAGTTAGATTTTTAAGGTCCCTACCAATCCAGACCACTGAAAGATTTTTTTTTTTTCTTTAGATTGTCTGGTTTTTTTAGGATGTCCCTTGCTTTATTTAGTTTACTTTTTGTTTCCTGTTCTGGGTGTCACAAAGTACTTCATGTACAGCAGATATGCTGGGAACTGAATTTGTTCTCAACTGAGATGCCTTGAGCACCTGCCTTTCCTATAGCTCATCTCCTGTTATCACTCCTGGTTCTTCCACACCCTGATGGTCCCATTCATTTTCCATTTGGCTATTACAAAACTCTACAATCCTAAAGGATAGGATGGAGCTCAAGTTCTGGTTTGCCAGCCTCTTTAATTAAAAAAAAAAAAAAAAAAGAAAATGAAGTAATGAAGTTCATCCTTTCAATGTTACAGCTTAAAAATCAGCTCCCAACAATCAGGAATATGGAATCACCCTATTTCTACTTTTTCTCAAGGCAGCAAACATAGAAAATAGATACATTATGTGAAAAGAAAATTTAATTGCTTATATTTCATCATCACACTGCTGAGTTTTATGTATTTGATCTGGCCTTTTAGTTCATTTGTTGTAACTGATTTTTTTCCTGCCCACAACTGGATACAGGTATTATTTAAATATGTGCATATAAATCTCAAGGTTAATAGAAGGTTTCAGAAAAGCAGAGAGAATGTAACTGAGTGACAAAACTCAGCAGCCTTATTAATGTACGAGATTTAGAAGGAAAATTCATGAAAGCAAAATATGGTACTGCAGACTTAGTCATCCAAATGTCAAGCTTTTGGAGTATTCCTGTTTGTACCTAAACACCTACAGGGATAAGTGAGAGTCCCAAAAGGATCAGGACTTTAAGTGGGCTCCAGATTTTCCTGAGACAGGAGAACAGATAAGTCCGGGAGCAGGAAGTGACACAGTCAGACCAAGAGAAGACTGAGTCAAAAGTCAGGAGAGAGTTGGTTTGGGTCTCACCATTCCCAAGTGAAGTAATGGCCTCCCCGAGGTCATGGACTGTGTGATTTCAGGAACATTTGCCTTCTGAGATACAAGCTTCCTTCAGTCATCAGTGCTAATGGGAAGAAAAACTTTAAGGAATCTCATGTATAGTCCAGACCAAAAATCTTATTTATTCCAGCAAAATGCTAAACAGAATAGTAGAAGGGGCCATCATTTTATATTACTGTTACAAGTGTTAAATAAGAGAGTAACAGAAAAGTTAAAAATGAAGTTTTAAAAAATCTACATACTGTATCGTTATGTTTCCTTTGCTAAATATAATTATAAAGGTTCTGTACAGTTAGTTAATGTCTTTGGGAAGTTTTTCCCATCTAATACAAAGAATGTCAAGGTTGAAACTGCTGAACATCTAAGAATGTTCAATGCTTTTCAAGATTCTCATCTTGAAAATCCTCGTAGGGCAAAGACATCCCTTTTAATATCTTTTGGTGGTTATGAGAGTACTTACCATTTATCACCTGTCACATTGCTGAAGTGGCATCAGCCTTTCTACACAGACCTTAAAAGCAGCATTCTGTATTTAATAAGGTAAGTCAGAGGTCCTAAGGATCACTTCAAGAATAAACATGCACAAATATCTTAAAGTGCAAATAGCAAAATGTGTTTGGAGAGGAGTGAGCTAAACTATCAGCCCAGTGAAATGTTACCATGAGAGAGAGTTTAATTTAGCTTGTGCCTCTTATGCTAAATAGCATCTGCTGGATCAAGCCAGCTGATCCAAATGAAACAATTAGGAATAATTGGCAGAAGTACGTGTCAGTGCCTTTCCTATTACAGATATAGAAAAATTCTGCATATGCATATGCTTATTTCTCTGTAGGCTGTACAGAAAGGCTTCAACCTCTCCCTCTTGCACCACCTGTCATTCAGAGGAACTGACAAAAAGTGATGCTCTGCTAATGTCCTGCAACTGACCACCTGCTAAAGTTGCAGGTTATTAATATCATTTTACTGCCATCAAAAGCTTCATATGTTTTTGGAAACCTAAACATACAGATACACATGCTCACACTGCTTCAGCCAACAGCACATCCAGAAGCCATAGTAACTAGCAGAGAAACTTGGGCCTGCTTGAGCTGTAGTCTCCAAAATCTTCTCCTCAGCAGATACAATACCCTGGCTTTCAGTGAAACAGAGGAATTTCACTTGCAACTCACTGTTCAGAAGGGGGAGTCAAGTATGTTGCATTATTTCATACTGCAGTCAAAGCTTCCACCTTTTTTTTGTTTATGACATGCTGCCCATATTGCTCAGGATATGGAAAAGGTTTGTGTTTTCTTTTAAATATGCTTAGGCTCACCCTCAAAATTTCAAATTCAAGGTCTAAATTGAGATCAAATTCTTATAAATTAACTCAATACGTCTACATGTGTAATGAATGGGTTGCAGTACGTAAAATGCATGTCTGCCTTGAATTGGTCTGGGTACAAGAGAGGTCACACCCACTGGCTCTTGGACTGGCTCTTGGACCTCACTAACATATTTTATTTTACAACTCAAGGGCTATTTTGCTCTCATGGTGCAAATGAGATCATTAGTTGACAAGGCTGTGTTGCCAGACCCACGGTGAGGACAGATCCCCTCCGCACAGCCTGAATCCCCCACAGCTGTCCCTGCCCCACTCCTGCAAGACCCTGCAGTTCCCACAGCCACTAGCAGATCTGGGCAAACTTCCCCCAAAACTTCCCTCCTCACCCACTGCTGCACCACATCCCTGAGAGGCTCCTGGCATTACATCATGCTCTTGATTACACTGTGGAGACCACACCATCCCCTAGGCTATTTCAACCCAAAGTGAGACTGCAGCTCTATCCCTGCAGGTTGTGTAGAGAAGAGTTACATAAGTCCCACTCATTCAGGGGAAAGCAAAATAAGTCATGGCTTTGATGTTTCAACAGAATTTTTAACTTTTTTAACATATACCAAGAATGGTTTTTCTGAAGAAATTACTAATTTGATGGGGGGGAAATACTGCAACGATTTTTTTTTCCCTAAGAGAAAAATGAAAAATTGAAAATCTTGGTAAAAGATGCTCTTTTGTAGACTGAGAAAATGCTTCCTTTGTCTATATTTCTTTTTGTCTTCTAAAATAAGTAACACCCCTCCCTCAGCATTCGTCCCTTTTAAAATACAAAAATTGAGGAAAATTGCTTTTCAAAATTCTGCATTTGACATCCTTGGAAGTGTTCTATTAACAATACCTCCAGACTTACCTACAACCTTGTTTTAATCACATCTTGATCAAAGTAGTTTAGAAATATATCGTAGTATTTTCAGAGGTCATAGGAAGCCTCATGTTAGCAGAACTTTCAAAAGTAGTCTAATGTTCTTAACTTTATTTTACAAGCTAGTTTTAAACCTCCAGCAATGGACCAGAAAGCAATGGATAAAGTGTAAGTCATTTAAAAAAAAAAAGAAAGCAAGAAGCTATCAAGCTATAATATTCTCCTGAGCTTGCCATTTTAATAAACTCCAGTGGTGCACTGGTTTTTCTGTCTTCCCGAGGCCCCTGGAACAACACAACTTTAAAATTATTCAGTCTTAAATTCAGCACTTGGAACAAATCTAGAAAAACAAATCTCTGCTTTTGGTTTATATGAATTTTATTTACACTGTAAAGTTAGACTGACAACTTTGGAGGTTAAATGTCACCTTTTGCTTCAAATTCTTAGAGAGCAAGAAGTCATGATGACTCTGCCAAGTCTCCTTCATAAACCAATTGCATAAGTCTCTCAGCAATTCTGGTGTCAGGGGCAGTCCTCAAACCAGGAAAAATCATCCCACTCCAGTGATGGAGACTCTACCACAGCTCTTAATATTTGAGGATTTATTATACTCACTTTTAAACAGATGTATCTTACTTGTCCTCTGTACTAATTTTCAAAACACCACACTTTTAATATCTCTGTTTGCTGATGATAAGCTTTATTTCCCCTGAAAGTACTTGTCAGTCATGACATTATCTATTAACCCTCCATGATAAGTCAAATATATTAGGGCTTTACATGTTCACTACAAGACATATCTGCCAACCTTACAATTATTGGCCTGAGCGATAGCATGTTTTCTATTTCAGCTAATGTATTGTTTATAGGAAGAAGCCACATAAACAATCTACATCCACATACCAGCTCCATCAGGCTGACTGACATTCTTCTGTGCACCTCTGGAATACAGAAAATGGGGACATTCACACACCACAGCCAGAGGCAAGCAACGTCTGATGACAGTCACTGGGGGCAGTGACAGTCACAGACCATGCTGAGAGCACTCCTATCTTCCTACTAGCACTGGTTCAGCTGCCACACACAAGCAGTGACAGATGAGGGAGGTTATTGCTAAGAAAATAACACATGTAGTTAACATGATACAACCCATGGTGAAGAGCAAGTGTTTTTATATTCGTAGTGCCATGAGTGTCGGCAACAGTTTGGTGGTAAGGAATCAATTTCTTAATGGCTGAAAGATAGTAGAAAGAAACATTCAGCTTTTATATTCTTATTCTCAAGCTGATCTTATGTGCTACAGCTATTAAAAAAGTCGAGGAACATAGCTTCTCCCCCCACCTCCCAATTCCCTAAGCTAAAACAATCCAATGCACAGTATGACCTATTTCAGAAGTCCTCGTTCCACTTCTGGAAAAACACAAGTTCTAAATTTCCAAACACATCTTCACATAACCACAGAATAAGCTGAGTTGGAAGGGACCCACAAGGATCATCGAGTCCAACTCCTGGCCCTGCACAGAACACTCTAAGAGTCACACCCTGTGCCTGAGAGCATTGTCCAAATGCTCTTGAACTCTGTCAGCCTGGTGCTGTGACCATTTCCCTGGGGAGCCTGTTCCAGTGCCCAAACACCCTCTGGGTGAAGAATATTTTTCTAATATCCAATCTAAACCTCCCCTGAGACAGCTTCAGCCCATTCCCTTGGGTTCTGTCACTGGTCACAAGTGTGAAGAGATCAGTGCCTGCCCCTCCTCATCCCCTCATGAGGAAGTTGCAGACTGCAATGTCTCCCATCAGACTCCTCCAGGCTGGACAGACCAAGGGACCCCGGCCACTCCTCATGTGGCTTCCCTTCAAGGCCCTTCACCCTCCCCATTGCTCTCTTTCTCTGACAGCTTTGTATCTTTCTTATATTGTGGCACCCAGAGCTGCCCCCAGCACTGGAGGTGAGGCTGCCCCAGCTCAGAGCAGAGGGGACAATTCCCTCCCTTGCCCTGCTGGCCGTGCTGTTCTTGACACCCCAGGACACGCTTGGCCCTCCTGGCTGCCAGGGCACTGCTGACTCTTGTTCACCTTGCCACTGACCAGGCTTAATATTTTTTGGGAGGGGATTGAAAAAAAACATGAAGCTATCCTTTCCCTACCCCTCAGCTTGAGCAAACTAGAGTCTAGGATTTCTTGTGAGATTCTGCTACTGAAGTAAAAGTTAGTTTTCTCTTCTAAGGTAAATGGGATAGTTTGATTACAGACAACTGTTCAAATTTTCTGCATTTTATGAATTTCCCTACACCTAGAAAAACCACCCATGAGACTCTATTTTACATGGAAAAATACCAAGTAACTTTGGCCACATTTCAATAGGTTACTAAAAAAGTTAGCTTCTATATGTGAAACTGGCTCTCAATTTTATGTAATTTTTCTTTCCTCAGGTGAACAGCAAAGACCAGTGCTGCGCTAACAAAGTACTGTGTTGCAGCTGAGAAATGGTTAATTCCAAGTGTTGCAATCCCTGCTCTCAACTCTATGTTTCTACCTTGTATATTTGAAAGAAATAGAGCAACAGATGAACAGAAAGGATTTAAACAAGATTACTGAGGAATTAACAAATTACTCAATGAATTGTCCTACATCCACAGCAAGGACTACTGCCCTTCTGGACAACTTGCTTGATGCTGCTGTGATAATCTCAGCATCTAGCAAGATTACTAGATCTTCTGCCCTCTCATCCTTTTTTCCCATCAGTTTAGATTCTGCTGAAGTAAAAAGTTCTTGACAGGAAGCTCAAAACTTATAGGTCACCAAAAGAACTAACTTATTCCACAAATACAAACTCCTATAGGAGTGGGGTGATTTTTATTCAACTCTGAAATGATCAATCGTGAAGTACAGCAATAAAATCCAGAACTAGAACATTTAGTAACAGCCTGAAACTTAGAATAGATTTTTATTGTCATAAGGATTGGACATGCAGTTTTTGCAGGACACTCAGAACTTTAGAATCTTATTTTCATCATCATAATTGCTCATTCCCTCCCCAATACACACTTATGTTCCAGATTGCAGTGACTTCCTGATTTCTGAGAACTAAGGCACTACAGTGTCCCTTCAAAGCAGCTACAGATTATCACAGCAGACACTTCCCTCTGAGACCTGAAGGTCAAGATTGCCCATGGAAAAAAATGCAACTGGTAACTGAAGTTACCCATCATCCAATGATGAGTAACTAATCACCACTGTTGCCAAAACAGCCCTTCTGGGTGATCTACTGTGAGACTTGAGAGGAAGCCTCCAGTGCACAGTGCAGAATTAACAGTGTTCACCTTCCCACATATGGAAACTGCTCTACTGTAGAAAAATTCCTTAAAGCTGCATTTCAATCTGGGGGACAGATTTTAACCAGAAGCTTCAACCTTCAGTATGTTCTTATGGCTCAGAACAAGGCACTGCAGGAAGACCTTTACATTATAACTTTGGAATAGGAGTTGCAGCCACTGCAATGCTTTCAATTGCACATTCATCAGTGCCACGGCGGATTCTGAAGTAGCCATCTTCTCCCCATGAGGTGCCCCAGCTGTTCTTCACAATCCAGAATTTCTCACCACTTTCTGGGTCTTTACCATAGCCCACCAGTAAGACAGCATGATTGGTCAATTCAAAAGGATTTAAATCATCCTGCAGCCCAGTGTGATGGTAGATCCCCTCTTTATAAAGCATGAAATCATTATAAACCTCAAAGGCAACAGCCATTGGGCCATGCATAACAAGCTCAAGTTTCATCAGGGCTTCATTGCAGCCTCCATAGAAACCACCAACATAGTGGTACTCAGAGGTGTAGTAGTGGTAGCAGCTGCGCTTGAAGAGGCACGGAGAGTCTTGGGCTGTGTAAGGGAAGCAGTCCTCTTCCACCACACCAAAGTCTTGGACATACTTTCCACCAATGAGATAAGGAAAGCCACCATCACAACCTTAACAAAAGAAAGATAGAAAAAAAAAGTTATTTTTCCCTTGGAAGTTCTATTATTTGAGGTGGTAGACTCTCCCACTTGAATCTTCCAGAATTCTTTCAGATACAGTACTGAACACACTTCAGTGACCAGGTCATCCTAATACTCCAGTTAGCTACAGCCAGCTTTCTGAAACACACAAGGCAAAATTCACATCTGTGGGAGCTATAATGGGAATACTAATATTTGGACCCTTTCTCATCCAATTTCTCCTGACAATCCCTGCCATGAAGAAAGAAATGCTAGTTACATGCAGTACAAGGATCTGTCCTAACAAGGACACAGTCCTCGAGGAAGCTTTAGTCATTGCTTCTGCTCATCTCCCCCTCTCTCTGAACATGCCATTGGGAGAATATTTAGTTCCATTCTTTCTAGGTAAGCATTGCAATCAGCTACATTTTGAGCCCTACTCCTTAGATATTTGCCATCTCATAGGTAGATGTAAAATCCAGCAGCATTCTGAGCATAAGGGCGACTTCTCTTTGTTCAATCCCATTGCTGCAGTGAGGCGGGCTGACAACTCTCTTTTCGTTATTTTTTCATTTCAAATAAAGTACTAAAGTGTACTAAAGTATAGCCTATCAAATACTTTATGAAAAAAGTAACTTGTGTGTGATGGGGAGGGAAAGGAAATTTTCAAACTAGCCTCCTTCTCCAGCATTACCATTACTTAAAAGGTAATACATACACCAGCATCCTTACCCTGAGAATACTGGCTGCAAGACACAATCTGCTGGGGACTGAAGACTGGTTTCTGAGTGTTGTTTGTGAGGATACGTATCCTTGCTTCCAGCATGGCCATGGAAGAAAATGCGTAACAGCTGCCACATGAGCCTGAGAAGGGGAGAAAAAGGAACCACAGGGAGCAGTCAGTAACATAAACAAGGCTGGTCACCTGCCAACATGTACATCTATTCCTAAAGTCCAACGAAAAGAGTTAAAACCTACCGTGTGATTAGACAGTGATTAGAACTTGAACACCAATAGACAAAAAAAACTTTACCTCTTCATTTAGCTTTTATGTATGCAATTCAAAACCCACTTCTAATAACTTCTCAGGGAACAGTGAGCTTATTCAGGAATAAGAGGCAAAGTACTGCTCCAATGTTTTTCAGCAGTAGCATTTAAGAGCTCCAATGTTTTTCAGCAGTAGCATTTAAGAGCTATCCAATTACCCTATTCCTTCAGAATGAACCTTCAGGGATGGCATTAGCAGTGCTGAGAATGCTTTATCTACCCTTTATGGAGCACATATGCTAAGGGGCAATGAACTATTTGAAATAAATGCTGACAATATTGTTCTTATTTCAACCTACCAATGGGTTTAGTACTGTAATTTACAGTTGAAAAAATATTCCACCTCTACAGCTACCCCTGAAATAACTGACTTAAGAGAATAGTGGTATAAATAGCATGTTTGAAACAGTAGATTCACCCCTGCTCCCTTTACTTCCCAAGGGCATGTAATTGTACACTGGCTTTTCAGAGGTACCTTAATTTCCCTTCTACTTCCTGACAGAGAGTTAAGTCTCCTTACTTTTGCATCAAAATTTATTATTGCTTCTAGCTTTAGGCCTCTTCACTCTGTAGGACCTTCCTTCTACTCATTAAAAGCCTTTGGAAATGGAATGACAAGCCTCACAGGAAGAACAATTACTTGGATGCGGTCCCATTTCATCTGCTGATTGTCATCAAGGTGCAAGATTTCCTTTTGTTTCCTGACAGTGGGAAAATCAAATATTGCAGAACTATGAAAAGGAGAGAGCCTTGAGGAACAAAACAAAATACTTTCTCTTGAACTGTGTAGGTGTATAAAAGCAGAGCTATTACAACAGCAAGACTTTGTGAAATTGCACCTTCACTCAGTGAGATGCATCTCTGAAGAAAAGGGACAAAATCAGCCTGAATAGGAACACTCTTTTCCCAGCAGGTCAAAGTGAAGCAGTGGAAGATGCCTCCCACTCACTGTACAGTCGCAGCATCTGAGATGGGCCACACTGCAGAACACTTTGTTGTATTATGTGTGCAAAAATGCAAAAAATCCAGTTCACGCAACCATTTCAGTCTGAAGTCTGCTGGACTGGCTAGTAATTTTCTTTCCTGTTACCACAGCGGTATTTATAGTCCATAGAATGACCTCTTTTGTAGTTTTTTGGTTTTTTTTTTTTTTTTTTTAAAGCCTGGAAGCTAAAATTCTAATTTGATGGAGCAGAATGCATGTTCCACAGACATTTAAAATACTCAGCATGGACCCTCAGACTACATAAAGAGTGTAGGAAGCTCTTTTATTGGAAACAACAGACTAGTTCTTATTTAGAGAAACCTTGATGCAACAAAACAGAGAAAGTGTAAGTCTGAATGCAGTGTTCAATTGTTTAGAAGATAAAAGAACCCTTGGGACATTCACAGTTCACACCAGGAGAAAGTACAGGACTCACACCTACATAGGACCACATAATTTCCTGTTGCCAACTTCCAATACTTCCACATAGCTGGAAATTCCATAAGCCTTCCTATGCTGCTTTTGCTACCAGGAGTACAGCTGGCAGAATTTGTCAGAATAACTAAACCCTAAATGAGGGATTGGTGATTTAAGTCATCCCTTCCCCCCCATGCTAATGTCATATTTCTTTTCCCCAAAAGCTGCCACTAGATAGCTACCAGTAGATGCAAATTTATGGTGGCACATGGAAGGGACACTTAGGAGCTCACTCCTGGCCTCCATTACATAAACATATAATTCAGGCATCTCACACCACAGTGCTATAAACACTCCCTACAGAATCAACACGTACCAGCATGGTATCCTTTTAAGTTCTTACTAGTATTTTATCTTTATCATTGTCTGCAATTTTCATAGTGACCAATATCTCCTCTTGCAACTAGCCAGTTAAGTAACACCTGAATTTATCAGGGTAAGATTTGGAGGCAGTATAAACATTTTTCATGGGTTTATTCATTAAAGCTGTATGATAATTTGCCAGCAAAAGAAATCAGGGAAAAAATGAAATGTACCTCAGTTCAGTCAGTGTGCAAAAACGCATGGATTGTTTGGACAGAACCTGACAGCTGTGCTTATGCAGGGTACTGTGGTAATTGGCTTTCATTCCAGCAAACCAGTGCTGTCTGGATAAGCCAGTACCACCACCTATTTTGGTACAGCATTGTTAGCCAGGACTCCACCCAGTTTCCACAAGTTACTCACAGTAAAGGTGCAATCTGTCAGCACACTTTCTGGTTAGCAGCAAATTACAAACTACATCAAAGGAGCTCTAGTACATCAAATTCAGATGTTTTATTTATTCATTTTTACCTTGATTCCGAACAGGGCTGACATAATTGACACCATTCACATTTCTCCAGTCCCAGGATTCTGGCAAGCTTGAAACTTTCTTGAGTAACTCAGGTGTTAGAGGTGCAGACTTTGGTCTAAAGAGGGCAAAATGCTTTTGAGAAACGTATCACACTCTAGGCAAGGAAACAATTACACAACACTCAGTTTTCATCTTTGGCTTCTGCTAGTTGGACTTGCTTCACACTATGCAATTTAAAATAGTCTCCATCTAAACTGAGTGGGTGTCAACATGAAGAGATAAGCTTGAGGATTCAAGACCTACTCAAATTGCTCCCTGAGGGAACTATATTATTAACTATCCACTGTTGAGGAATACATTCAGTGCAGCTAATTCAGTTTGCAAGTTGCAGTGTGAGCTTCAAAGTGAGTTCTGGGTGGCATAATCCTTTTGTAACAAAGGGAGCAGGCACCTGTGGTGACAGGACCCAGATTTTCCCACTATTAGGGCTGGGAGTATAAAAGCCCAGGGGCTTGTTTGAGGTTCCTCCTCAGAGATGCAGTATGAACTATTTAATAGTTAATAGTTTTACTATTAATAGTTTTACTATTTAGTTATTGCACCAAAATTAAACTTTTTTCAAGATCTGGACATCTGAGTCTCTGCTATGGGAAGGAACCCTGGTGTGACTGTGAGTGTGAGGTGTAGCTGCAAAGGGTACCTGCAAGACTCTGTAAGGCATTTTCAGGGCTACTTTCATGCTTCTTCACTGAGACACACTACTCCTGCTAGAGGATTCTCATTGCAGGTGTGGCAAATTATCAAAGTAACCAGGGAATTCCCTCAGAAATCTTTGATATTCATGTTTAGGAGCAAAGAGCAGTTCACAGCTTTTCAGCTGCAATTATGAACCAGCCGAACCGAGATGAAGCACAAGCAGAAACTCCTGACTTTGGCAAGCAGCTGATGAGCAGACAGGTCAGTGAGATGAAAACTGAGACTGTCCTCCCTTCTTCCCTGCACATATGAGTTTAGCAGCAAGACTAAAGGGTAGGTGACTATTTGTGCCAACTGCCTGAGAGAACAGATGCTCAGAAAAATCATTCAAATCAAAAATATGTTTGCACCCCATGAACATTGAAACTTGATTAAACATCTGAACTGAACACAGCTAAGAGCCAGGACAAATACAAGCAGACTCTTGGTAGCAGCAGGTTTGTTGCAGAACAAAGGGTCTTATTACCTTGAAGCTCTAGAATAGATACCCCCTGCTCTTTTAGTTAGTTCTTCCAGGGCAAAATTCTCATAATCCTTGTATCTTGTCGCTCTCCATGACTTCTGGTGAGCGTTGATAGCATTTACAAAGTCAAAGTTGTGCACGTAACGTCTGTGAGAGAGTCTGCAAACAAAAGGAACCAAGTAAAAGAGTAAGAAAAGGACTGGGATTGAAATGAAAGTTGTTCTCTAAACTCAATATGTAACTCTGGAAGTGTCTTCTGGTAGGTACTGATAAAGAAACACGGAATTATTGGATCAAGGCAAGGTTTCTAAAACTTGAGACAGACTAGATATAACCAGCTTCTTTAGACATGCCAGTTGATGACAGGGCTTCACCACAGAATGAAGGAGAAACTGTGAGGCAGCAGTCAAACCCTCCTCTGCTCTTGTGCATTCAGGTTTATTTCCAACATTATCACTGGCATTAACTTTGCCCTCAGTACTGGGATTTTAGCTAAAACCTTGAGGACTGTTATGGAACATTTTATTCCAGTAAAAGGTCACTTATCTGTGGCTTACCTTCCCCTGGGCTTGTGGAGAGGTAGCTCATTGATGTGAACATCGGACGGAGATGAAGAGATCTTGTGTCCTGTGAAACAAGCCCAGTTGTGGCCAAGTACATCATGCACCCATCCTGGTAGGGTCTCATTACAGTAGCTGGTTACATTCTGGCCTTCCTTTTTGTACTGTAATGTGAAGAAGTTATGCTTGCATTGAGCAGATGTATTTGTTAGCATAGCCATCGTTCCCCACCCACTCACAGCTGCTTCTTCCTGCCTCTGTTTCACAGGAAGTGGCCAAACACACTCCAGAGGTTAAGAAGATGAAAGAAACTGCTATTTACCACATAGCTGTACAAGACAATTGGGCTGTGACTTGCACTTTTAGCAACTTTTAGCAAGTATGCATTTCTATCAGTATCAACTAACCTGTACTAATCATTTGGGTACAACCGTTACTTTCTCAGCAAGATGCAAAAGACCTCTTAGTACCCAACCTTCTCTTCAAGGCCCTGAGATTTCTTACACCAAATATGTGACCAGTCAAGCTAACTCTGGATTGCCACAGAAGTTTGAGAAACCAAGATTCAAACACAGTGAGGATGGCAAGTTTGTTATCCAGTAACCTCAGAGGAAGACATGTGCTATTTCTGTTTTAAAATTTATGTACTATTTATGCACTGTTATTGTTTCACAAGTCAAAACCAAAGATGAAACTTTCAGCCACTTTTTTAGGTTTGAGCTGTGATGGCAAAGCATCAAGAAACAATTTCACAGGAAGCATAAAAATGAGACAGTAAGAAATGATGATCCCTTCAGAACAGCTCATTTACAGTTGGCAGCAGAGACCGCTACTAAAGCCTCAAGTCCTGAGTCCTAATACTTCCTTGTTCAGCCACACAAATCTTCATTTTGCCATTGAAGAAGAGCAATAATTTAATATATACAGCAAAATATGTCTTCATACAACAGGTTCCATGAACACTTTGCCCAGCTACATAGATTTTCTGGATTAGCAATTCACTGACAACAGAATGTCTTACTGTGGAGGTGTGTGTGGCTCTTTACTCATTACTTATTTCTTAAGGTTAAAGCGTTTTGTGTAAGGTTGTAGTGTTTTGTGTTACACTACAAAGGCACTTGAAAACTGCATAGAGCAAAGGCTTTAATTTTACTCTTCTAATCACAAAACCGCCCCCAAAAACCACTTATACAGAATTCAAGTTTCCTAGTCCAAGAAATCTTTATTAAATCTCATCCTATTGGGGCTGCACATGTGCTATCATTGAGGGATTCTGTACTATATTTCAACAAAATGTTTGCTCAGCCTCTTCACTGAAGAAGGTGGTGGCTTACAGTGATGGAAATACCCCAGGATGGAAAAGATTAATTAAAGAGACTGGGATGCTTGTGACTCTGTGGAGGTTTTGTGAGAATTCTGAAGAAGAACTTACAGTGAAATAATAAGGTTTATCAATCAGCAGAATAAAATTAAAGGTTAATTCTCTGACTGCTTTGGAGCAATGGGAATTCACTTTGTCCCCAGTCTGGAGGATACTGAGGCAACATATCTATACCCAGCAAGTGTGTTTGCTGGCTGGAGCAGGGTGGGGGCACTAGAAGGCTGAGCTGTTGCCTTGCTCTAGGCTTCCTTTCTTACTGTGCAAGATTGTGCAATGTGGGAAATAACCACACTTGGCCAAATACCAAGGGCAAGGTCCAGAGATGACTTTTGAGAAATACCCTCTTCACAACAGGAGAACTAGAAATCCAGACACTTCCAGCAACAGGTAGTGACTTTGCATCTAATTTATTGTGAGATCACTTTTCTGTCTCTACAGGACTGTAGAAATTAACACCTGGTTTTATTTTTGACTGACTTAATTTTAATTTTCCAGATTAAAATTGTACAGCCATTCTCAATAGGCATAGACTTTCAATCTGAATACCTGAAGATTATCAGAGGAACAGGCCTGCTTCCTGCAACAATCCTGCCTTGTATAGTGTTAATCTGAATTAAAACAAGTAACAGATTTGGGGCTTATCTTCATGGAAAAAAAAAGGCAATTAGTTATAGGCTAACTAGTTAATTAAAACAACAAAAACAACAAAAAACGTGGTTTTCTCCTAGAAATCCCTCTCCCTTTCCAGAGATAATTTTTTTTGTTGCTTTAAAGATATAGAAAGAAAAGCAGAATAGCATTCACACCATCTGTGCAACTTATCTTTCAGAAAAGTGAATGCAGTGAATTTCTTGTACTGTTCTTTCAGTTCAAATGTATTAACAAAACTAAAACGGAGGTGAAGGGACAGCCAGTAGCAATGCTTCAATATATAAAAGACATAAAAGCAATTTTCAGACAGTCTGTGTAGAAGTCTAAATTAGACAATTCAAGTCCTCTGTAGTGTCCTTTTTGTAGAGTGTCAGACTAAACTACTACTGAAATGACTTTGAAAAGTGGGCACAGAGACTTTGAGACCTTAACACGTGAATGACATTTGGTTAAAAGGAATTTCAAATCCAAAAGACAATGTATCTAGGAAATGAAAATATACCTACATAAGATTACAATTTACTTTGACTTCTAATCGAGAGCCACCAATGCAGACAAGTGGCAGACAAAGCTTTTAAAAAACCTCATCAGTGCCATAACAATGATGTCCACCAGAAGGCACCCACAAAATCATTGCTAAAACAACTTTGCTAAGAAATGCAGCTTTTCTGATTTCTGCTAGTGAAGGATTGACAGATGAGATGTAGGAAATTTGACTGTACCAGTTTCAGAGGACCGACTACGAGTACACCTGCACAACTAACAGCCAGTCACACGGCAGGGATACGGCACCATTGCACAAGCAGCTGCCTCAGGTGGGTGTGAATTACAATGTCAGACTCAACAGAAGCTCCAGCACAGTACCCGAAACATCTACAGAGCCCACCCCAGAACAGCATCCTTCATGGAGGATAACAGCCATACAGCTGTGATCACCAGCAACTGCTGGACAACTGCTTGCATGCATTCCTCTGCAGGTTTTAAAGATGGTTTTAATTTTTGAGTTAAGACCACTGCAGCAGTGTCATGTGATAACTTCATCAGCCGATGCTCACATCTGCAGCATTAACTCTATGCAGTGAACTGACCAATCTAGGATAACTCCTTTAGAAAGGCACACAAACTATATTCATAGTTCCAATCCTGAGCTTTGAAAACAGTAACATTTATTTCTATTTCAAGTGCACATTTTTCTCAATTCTGACAACTCGTGGTTTTGCCTAATGCCAAAATTTAGCCAAGTCGCCAACATTAACCTTGAAAGACTTCACGTAGCTAAACTTCAAATCTTGCTGTTACATATCTGAAACCAGGTAAGCTTTTTGGTGAAGTATACTTTTAATGAAGTCTCTGCTGTGTTGTCTTCATGACATAATCTAACTGCATGTTCAATTCTAGTCCTAATAACAACCACAATTGTTTAAAGCTTTTTTAAACCCTTCAATCTCATTAAGAGGAAAGCAAGAAAGGATGGAGACCTTATTAGTCCCAGCATTTTAACGGGAATTCAGCAGTGCCACACAGAGAGGTAGCTGTCCCATCCTCTTGGAAATCTATTGTTCTCAATTTAAGCAATGCCTGCGCAATAAGCCAACCTGAGTTGCAAGAGGCAGGACTACCCTACACATTAACCCTGGTGGAATGACTTATCTCTCAAATTTACAAGTGTGCGTATGCATTTTACTATAGGAAACACACACTGAATGAGAACAGAGCTGCAGTCCTGAAGATGCCCTACCATACAAAAATAGATGTAGATGATGTTACCAGAACAAACTACTCCATCTTGCTACCCAGTATAAAATACAAGCAAATGGTGGACTTTCTTTACTCTAGAATATATTCTGCAATTCTGGCTTTTCTGCTTTCAGATTTACACTTTAGGAAAGCAGCAGCTGCTCACTGCCAGTTAAGCAAGCCCAAACCAGACAGGTTAAAAGCTAACTTTCAATTGATTTGCAGGATAATTAAATAGCACTAGCAACTCTAGCACTTCTACTTAAGCAACATGAAGTGAAATACATTCAGGTTTGGCGGTTTTCTTCCATATCCTGAAAACTTAAACATTAACTGCTGTCACTTATCTAGGCTGTTTGTTTCAGAACAGTAGTCCTTGATTTTAACCAAATTTGAGAGCATTGGGTAAGAGGGAAAAAGATATGACAAAGATGTCACTAAGCCAGTTTGAAAAAGACTAGTAATTTGAGTGGGGAAATAGTCTAAAATCTATCTTTTTTTTTTTTCTTTTTTTTTTTTAAATAGTTGTAACGTTTCGATATGACAAACGCCAGGCCTCTGGTATTTGCTAAAGAACATCTCAGGAGTCAGAAGCAGAACCACTTTGCTTAAGGGACAAACAGTGATAAACTTATGAGACTGTCTTGTCTCAAAGTGGTAGTCTTAACAATAAATAAATAAATAAATAAATAACTCAAAGACATCAAGTAATTGAAACAAGTTTGCCTCAACTTTCCTTTCAGCCTCACTCTAGCTTTGTATGTTATGCTGTTCCCATTTCTTTTGCCAACCCTTGGGGGGTGAAAAAAAATCTTTAGTCTTATATATATTGCATAACCCTTAAGAATCCTTGTATCATCCAGCAGAAGCACATGATCAAGCTTCTGCCAAAAGTACACTAACTTCATATGCAAGTTCAGTACAGGGATGTTTCAGAAGCACACACTAAACAAGTTATTTCACGCTAGAAGCAGAATGCAAGAACACAGAATGCAAGAATGCAGTAAGATGCTACATTTAATTTGGGAAACTTTATTCTGTGTACAACAATAGTTAGAAAAAAACACTGTTTAGAGCATCCTTACTTCAGATACTGAGGTAAACTGAGGAAAAAATAGAACTGATAAGCTCACCCAATCCACTCCTCTGATATATGAAGTCATTTCCTCACAGGCCTCAAGTGAAAGAATAAATACCTTGTAAAGGCAATGCGACCCTACAAAAGTTTCCACTGGCTGTCTGTTTAGTAAGCCACAGGAACAAAAAGCCATTAAAAGCTCATTGAAACATGCATAGCCAAACAGGCTGTGTCTGTATCTACACAGTACAGTAGCTCTGATAAAGCCACCCCTTAGACAAGCCCACAGCATTCCTGACAGTAATTAACAGTTTAATTCTTTAACACTAGGAAAAAATACATTGGAGGTTCAATTAGCAGAAGTGGCACTTCTATGCCTGAAACTCAGCAAGTACTGTATTGGCATAAATACTGCTGCTCATTGTACCTGGCAAATCCTCCCTCTGCTCAATCTCAGATTTGTTGTATTTCTATTTCATATGTAATGTAATATTTATTGGATTAAAATTAAACAGGTATGCACAGTTAAATATGTCACAAGATCAAGCAGTTTCCAAGGAACCACTTCTTCCCTCCAAGTGCCCACTGACAGTTGTGAAATTCAGAGTTTTGCAGATAGAACATTGCACGTTCTTGCTCAACAACAGTAAGTAGATGTCTGTAGCAAAAAATGCATTTAGTAAGTATTGTGGTATTTCCTCATGATTCTCAGCAACAGACCTACATCTTGGTAATCTGCTGATCTTTTTAGAGCAACAAAATTACTAGAGTGGGTAACTGAACTGGAATAGAATCCTCTCTTTTTGTTTAAGGAAAGAAGTCTTTAATTTAAATACATTTTGCACATGAATTCTCCATTACTGAGCAATGACCCAAACAAGCTTGCTATTTCTTAATACTGAAGCCAACTTCAAAACTAAGAATTATTCCATTAGCTTACAAGGGGCTGAGACACACTCATGATCATAAAATGCAAGCTATTGCGTATTGCTAGTGCTCAGATGTATATATTTGACTTCCTTTGTTCTGAGCAGCAAGATGAATCAGATGACTACCAGAAGCTCCTTTCAGCTTAAACTAATCTGTACCAGTTTTGGTATGTTGTTTTAAGAGTACTTTTGCAAATCAATGCAATACATGAAAACAATGCAATACACAACATCAGTGCCTATGAGTCACTTGACTTAGTGCTCATCTTCTGGGGGTGTATTTCACATAAAGTGTGGACAGCAGCAGCCTTCAGTGACTCTCAGCTGTCTTCAGGTTGGCAACCAACAGATCCATCTATATCCCAAAGCAGGCCACACTGTTTCTATTACTAAATTCCTCCCACTCAGGAATTTGATAACCAGCAACTCTTTTACTGCCTAGCATATTGGCTTGTAAAGCAACTCTGTATTTCAGTGTAAAATATCAGCCCAAATTCTGCTAGTTCAACTATATCCTCCTCGGATGGGTCCAACAATGACTGCTGGATTCTCCCTGCCAGAGATGACACCTCAAAACCGAGTTAATGGACAATACTACAGCATAAAGTGCTCTGCTGTCCTCACGGAGGCAGAAACTCCTGCCACTTTTGAGGCAGATCCTCCCACTGCAGATGAGCTCACAGAGGTGTCCCTGCCTGAGAAGTTTCAGGGTAATTCTGCTCTGTTAGATGACCCTTCAAGGTCTGTGCAGTTTTTGCTGTATCAACTGCCAAACCTACGAGGAGTGCACATCACGGCAATATAATTTCACTATCGTATACAGATGAGAATGTCTCTCTCAGATGAGGTGTTTCTCTCTCATACTTTGCTTCTGTTTCAGTACAAGACCCTGTCTTGTTTAAAAAATTGCATTCTTATTTGAAAAATTTCCAGTTATAAGAGTGCACTATGTCTTGAAAGTTCATTTTATTTATAGTGGCTCATATAATGCCACGTTTCATATTTGTTAAGAAAACAGTGTTGTTAATGCAGGGATGCTTTAGTTTAGCTGAGCAGTGCTAACACAGCACCAAGGCCCCATCCACTCTTCAGACAGCTCTGACAGCAAATAGGCTGGGGGTGCATAAGAAATTGGAAGGGAACACAGCTGGGAAAACTAACCCCAACTGACCAAAGAGATATTCCATGCCAAACAGTATCATGAGTAGAAATAAAAGCTGGGGAAAGGAGAAAAGAGGAACATTCAGAATCATGGCATCTGCCTTCTTATGTAACAGTTGTGCTTGATGAAGCCCTGCTTTCCCAGGAATTGCTGAACCCCTGCTTACTATGGTGGCAAGTTATCCTGGTGGCAAGTAGTGAATGAATTCCTCATTTTGCTTTGCTTGCATACGCACACAGCTTTTGCTTTACCTGTTAAAGTATACCTTTATCTCAGTCTATGAGTTTTTGCGTTTCTCTCCTTCCAATTCACTCCCCCAATGCACTGAGTAGTACTTTGCTGTTTCCTGGAGTTAACCTACAACAATGAGCATGTAAATAACTTCCCCAGGAGTTGTGCTAAACAGTCTATACAGTCCTTTCCCTTACATGAGGCAAAATCAGCACAGATGGAAGTTGCAAGGAGGATGCAGTTAAAACCAGAACCTTCTACGTGATTTCTGTTCAGTAAGGATTCCAGTTCTCCTGAAAGAGTGGATCACTCACTTTTCTCAACACCTGTAAATACTGACTTTAAAATAGTTGCTGTAAAACAAACCATCTACCATGGCTCCCAGAAAGATAATTTAGAGTGACAATTATTTCTTTACCCTCCTTAGTATCTCCCAAAGTTCTGATTTTATGCTTGGACAAGGCCTGAATGTTTACTGCTGACTCATTCAAAGTCAGACACAAGATCATGCTTCCTGAAACAACCAAAACCACATTCACTGCTCCTGCCCAGGGCTGCACTCACCAGCTGAGAAACCCTGCTGCACAAAGCATCTGTCTTCCAGGTAGTAAAGCCATCCTACAGAGACTACTTTAAACCACCCTTCAGATTCATCATGTCACTCATCAGGACAGCAGCAGAGCACTCCTAACAGGAGTGTTTTCTCCTGTTTAGCCCCTGCACCCCTGTTTTCAGCTTGATGTGAAGGCATTAACTGAAGAGAACAGCATTACTCCAAAAGGAATAATGAGAGGCAGCAGAAAGGCACCTTAGAAATTAAAGCAATATTCTGAAATAAAATTTATAAATCACAGAAATCCCCCATCAGGGAGGACAGATTGCTCTAAAGTTTCCATACATTTGACAATATCTGTAAGGAAAGACAAAAGCATTGGTATTTGCTATTTGATTTGGGTCCACAGGGTCAAAAAAGAAAAAAATAAAAAAGAAATTCCAGGCTACCAGGAAAGTTAGTTTCATGAAGGTCTTCAATTGCTTTAAGCATGCCCAGAAGGGAAAGTGGCATGCACCTGTTTTTTTTACAGCATCTGTTTTTTTTTTTATTTGGCCAGTGTGGAATACTTCCTCCCTCTCTCAGCTCCCTACCCAACCACTGATAACTGTTTCCTTATGTTCAAAATAAGAAAAGAAGAAATCTGGTATTCCAGGCAAATCTTAGAGCCAAAGATAAAGTGTCCCAACTGACCCACTGTGGCATGATGAGACTGAACAGACGCCTAACTACAGGACATTTTGGCAATAGCCAGGGGTGTAGAACACACCAGGTTAACTCACCTTAAAAAATGCAAACCATTTGTAGTCATTTATCACAATTTCAAAACCTTGATTGTAAATCAAAGTGAAGAAACCATAGTTGCCCAGACTATCCTGAGCCACATCTAGCTTCTGAAGATTGACAACCACTTTTTTCTCCACAGGCCCTAAAAGATAGAAAGAAACATTATGGCATGATTAATGTATGGAAGAGAAAAAAAAATTTTAAAAGTTATAAAGGATGTTGTAACATTTATTTTATTCCTGAGGATGCTAAACTACACTACTACTGTTGAACACAGTCTTCTGCAAAAGGGCATCAAGACACTTCAGGACCTCCACTTGCCTGTCAGTGGGTCTATTTGCTCATTTTTTCCACTGCTAGCCAGTGTCTGTACATATCATTAGCAGCAGCACCAAAGAGCTGTGACTGGGAAACACCAGCTTATTCAAACACAACTTGCTGTAGAGCTACAAAGGTTTTGGATGCTATATCACTCAAGAACTGTGTCTGCAATGAAAACTCTTCCCCTACAGCATCTGGAATGAGGCATCACCCGTCCTACACTCCTTCACACCCGTGCTCCAAACCCTACCACGCACCTAACCTCCACCGCTGGCACTGCCACTTGTCTCCTGATCTAAAGCAGATGACACAGATAAATGCAAAGCGTCTACTATTTTTAAAATGACACCGACATACAATCATTAAATAGTAGCTCCCCTCTACTATTATCCCCTCGAGGGAAGCGGTATTTCCATCCCTCTGGAAGCTGCCCAGTGTCATCAGCACTGCCTCCCTCTCCTGCTGGGCACAGCCACTGCCCGGGCGGGCAGCGCCTCGCAGGAACAGGGGCAGTGAGCCGGCATGAGCCACGGGGCCCACGGGGAGGCCTAGTCAAGCCCTAAGAGAACAAACAAGAGAAGCAAACCCGCACGCTACGGTGGAACTGCAAGAGCGCAGGAAGCCGCCTCCCCGCCGCCCCTGCCGGCTCCGGGCACGGCGCG
>VXBR01007648.1:811573-958111 GCA_013400215.1 Cisticola juncidis | reverse complement strand
ACGGGCCCGCCCCGCCCGGGCCGTCTCCCGCAGGGTGTCCTGCCCACAGCTCTTCTGTAGGGCGCGCACACCTTGCCGAAGGGCGTCCTCCCCCACATGGGCATCCTCTTCCCCAAAACCCATCTACCTCCCCAAAGGGAGCCTGCCCAGCCCCCCTGCCCAAGCCCGAGCCTCGGCAGGTCGCCAACAGGGCTTGTTCCCGGTGTCTCTGCAGGTCTATGTCTTGCTGCTCTGGAGGAAGAGGCCTCTTGCTCGCCATGTGTTTACCAGCGCCAAGTGACTCCGGGTTTCCGCAGCACCGCAGCCAGGAAACCATGGGGCACGAACCCTGCTAGGGATGTATCCCCGAGACCCTGCGCCGCCTCTGAGCCCCTTGTGCACATCAGCAGTTGACAAAAAAGCACAGAAAACCCATCCTGAAAGTGGAAACTTTGGTGAGCTGCAAAATCTTGCGTGTCCCAGAAGCAGAGTGTTTGCAGGGCTCGGGTGCTGTCGGGGACAGAAATGTCTCCAGCGAACCGTGAGACCGTGGGTGCATGGCAGGGTGTGCAGGAAGTGGCTCTTTTCCCTCTCTTTCCCAAAGCAAAATGTGCCTGCTTTCACATTCCCAAAGATACATGTGCAATCAAGAAGGCTAAAAGACTTGCTAATGAGTATATATACCCTCATTTTAAAAAGAGTTATGTCAAAAATAACCCCTTTCCGGGGAACAATAAATGCATATAGTATGAAAATGTTGGCTATGAAAATGATGCACTAGCTTGTCTGTGGATATAAATTTAAAATAAATGTTGTTAAACTGGTATAAATCTACGTGTAGATGCTCATCACAGATTTCAAAAGTGTAGCTTTAAATAACTCATGGGCTAAACTAGGTTTAAATGGTAAGTGTCCCAATTTATTTTCGTATTGATTTAAAACAGGAGATTAGGAATTGCATCAGTAAATTTAAACTATTTGGAGTAATACATATATTTTACCACCATCACTTTCTTTTTATGCCATGTTCTCAGCCTTTTGGGGAAGGATTAATTTGACATTTTGCTGCTGATTCTTGGAGCAACCAGCTAATAGATGTTCTTACTCATACAAACAGAGAGATAAAAACACTTGTTTAAGACAGTGTTTTGAGGATTCTCAAGCACTGACTTAATTGGAAAAGCAGAATTTCCTCTGTGTTCCAGACAAGAAAATAAATGCTGTTTCCATTCACTAAGATTCTGTTGTCCAGTAGTGCAATGGTATTTAAAAAAATACTTCTGGGTTGGTTTTTTGCAAGGTTAGCTGGACATGACATACAAGCTGGACATTTTGCTGGTTGAGCCATACAAGTGCATGCACCTTACTGTTCCTGATCAAGCCACTCTAAACAGATGTAGCTACATAATCCTGTGTCCTTTCTTACTGATTGCTTTTTTTCCTTCTGGCTCCACATTTTCAGAGATCAACCCAAAAGTTTCCAATTACCCTAGGAAAAAAAGCCTCTGTTACTCTTTTTCAGGTTTTATGTGCAGGAGCAGAAAAGGTCTGTGTTGTCTCTGTCTCATCCCCATGACACTGGTTGGATGATCCAGCCTCTGCATTCTGCAGTGCTTTGAGTATTAATTTTCAGTTTCAATTTGTAGGCACTGGAGGCTACAACTGCACAAAACCATATGGGTTTCTCTGTAATTGCCTTAGAGTAACAATAGATTAGATAAAATAGAGGTGTCTTCTACATAATGAGGTTGTACCATAGTCATTGTGACCAAGAAGAGCTGGTTCCCTCTGACCTGTTGAGTTCCCTCCAGTTCCACTCCTTGGCTGTAACTTATTTCATCTGTGTAAAATAAAGGCACTCCCTGTGCCTTCTCACCAGTAGACATTCTAAGCTAATTACTTCCATGGAAAAAGAAAAGAAAAGTCTTCTTGGCTCAAAAGTACTGATATACCTGGATGTGTCAGTGAAATACAGCCTTAAATTAGTATCACTTTCTGTGTGAAACACATCACATGGGACATCTGTGTTTGGTGACAGACTTGTTCTTTGTTTGTCACGCTGTTATTGCTTTCTTGAAGCCAAAATTTTATCACTTATATGACCTCCCTAAACCTGTCCTTTATCAGTGTTTTACAAAGCTCCTGAGATTTAGGAGAGTCAGACAAGGGGTAACCAAATCCTGATGGTTTATTGTCCCCAAGTGGAGTGGTTGGTCTGCTAACCTCCTGATAGCTATGGTATGCACTGGTCTTATTTGTAAGGTAATTGAAGTCACTGTCACAGGCTGGGAGGAACTCCTCAAAAATAAAGAGTGAAATTTTTCCTTCCAAAATGTGAATAGCTTTTTGCTGGGTTAGAGAGTTGAATCAGCTCAGTAAAGGGTTCAGAGCCCCTTGTTCACCGCAACCAGCAGGAACTGCATGGGGAAAAAGGCATATTTTCCTTCAATGTCAGCGTGTGAGGATGGGCTCACCACATGTTGAATGCTTGTAAAGAGAATTTTGGCAAATAATGACAAATAAACCTTTTATTTCTAGAGGCTATCCTGGCTTCTTTGACTTACCACTGACTGTACAAGCGGAACTGGTGTGTGACCGTATAATGAAGTGTTGTGGGAAATGCACTGGCTGAAGAGAATCCTGGGAACAAACATCCCAGGGATGGTTGTTATTCAGTCACATCAGTTCCCCAGTCTGAGAGCTAACCATGACCTGGGTGGTAATCAACCATCCACTTTACAGGAAAAAAAACCCCAAAGATTACATGCCTGGAGTGGTTCACAGAAAGCTGATTTTAAGGTGAACAAAATCAAAGAAAAAAATCCTTGCACACAAGAGCTACCCACATATTTCAGTGGTATGAGTCTAACAAAAATGATAACTGCTTAAAAACCCTGCTGCACTTTTGTCATTATCCCTACCTCTGCTGAAACTGTTAGCTCAGTATAATGAGAGTAATTTCTAGAAATTCAGAGCCTAAACATAACTGAGGACTGCCTTTTCCTTTTCTTGTTTTGGAAAGGTGCAAGAATATGAGCATTTGCATCATCCTAGGTAGGCTCTGAAATTAACTCCTTACTGAGATAGTAGGTGCTGTTCTGCAGGTGGCTTTGCAAGAGCCACATCCAACTTACATGCCTTTAGAAAGTGAAGAGCTGTACTTGAAGACTTATTTTTCAGAGCTTTAATTCATACATGATCATTATCTCATTATAAAATTTGATCATTTTGTTTTACTGCAGAGTATTTTTGCCAGTTTACCACTATACACTTCCATGCATGATTGGGCACATCCTGTTTACTTTGCAGTGAAACTGTGTCTGACTGTTTCTAGAAGGTGGGTAGATAATATGTATTCATTTGTAACAACTATAAACTTAGGGGTTTTTTTTAAGGGAAGACACTTGTTCTACAGAACAATTCAACCAGCTTCTAGAAATTACGAGAGTTAATTTTGTGGACAGAGTGAGTGTGATGTGTATGTACAACTTGATGTACAGCACTTCTAGGGGATCAAAATTAACAACTGAGGTTTGCAGCAGTCTGGAAAAAATGTTTATTTTTTTTTTTTCAGAAAGTTGGTTTTGAAGGTTTTTCTGGGAATTCACTATTTAATTTGACGCAAGAATTTGTAATAATAAAAAAAAAAGGAATGTTGATTAATTCTATTCACTTTTTCTTTTTATAAACTGCCATATATTTCCTCATATTCTTTTGGGATTTTTAATGATTTTCTTCACCGTCTCTAGGGGAAAAAGTTGCTTTCTAAAGTTGCTGCCACTATCCAAAGCCTAAATAAAAATAATCATAGCAATAATAAATTACATTGGGGTGGGACTTAGGCACAGGCTGAGCCTGTGGTTTAATGATCTGGTCAGTTCTCTGACTGACAGTACCGTTCCTCTGAGGCACTGTAATACATCTGTCTGCAATGCAGCATAGTGAGATGCACCAGGAAAATGATACAGCTTAGTAGAAAACCCAGAAAACAAAAGGGAAAGAAAGAAGAATAGGAGAACTTAAGTGCAGATCAATTCACCAAGTGGGGCTTTAGCACATCCCCAGACCTATTGTGTTGGTCGACCTGGAAGATCATCCTGCTGAAGCACAGAGCTGGGAATAGTTGAATTAAAAGAAAAGAGACTCTGTTCACTGCAATTGCCGTGGAAACATCCAAATTGTAGAAAGATGTCAGCAGAGTGGTTTTTTTTTGTTTTGTTTTTTGTTTTTTTTTGGTTTTTTTTTTTTTTTTTTCCCACAGCACACTGCAAAGTTGGAAATCATTGTGCAATCTGATTCCATAAGTCAAATATAAATATCACCTTTCAGTTTGTTTACCTGGCTTTTGTCCACTCAGGACATTTTTTCTGCCAGCTTTTTCTGAAAGATGATATACAGAATACTTGTCTGCATAGCCTGTGTGTATATGTGTTTGTGTGCACAAATATAAGTCCTTTGTTCCTGAAAAAACATGTTATAATTTAAATGGTGTTATTTTCTCCTATTTCAAAACTTAGGAAATTTATTGAAAGCTTCCTGGAAACTATTACTTTAGTTATTTTAATGACTGTTAACATAACAGCATTAATTCCATGTTGGTTAAGACACTATTAAAATATCTAGATAGTGTTCCAATTGGGGTAGAATAACAGGAACTGTAATTAAAATTAACTGGAAAATACTGTTATCTTCAAAACTGCCAGGAACTTAGTAAGTTTAAACATAAAGAAACTTACTTTAAAAATCTTCTTCCCTTCAAGTATTTAAATGTGTAGAATATTACAGCATCAAGGAAACAAGAAGGTGTCAGCTGGAAGGTTTTGGAGTAGTCACTTGCAGAAAAATGTGGGTGAGCTGCTGAGAGTTCACAAACATTGCCCTATAACACATCATGCCTGTACTGGAAGACATAAGCTGGTATGGAATAGATGGTGGCCTCTTGGAGAGTCCTCTGGCCCTGTAGTTCACTGAAAGAAGACGAAGAAGATAAAAAAAAATTAAGTGACCTTCTCAGAATTGCTTTCTTTGAAAGAAATACCATTTTCCAGAAATATCTCATCTCATAAACAAACAGCTTTTTCTGTCTGAGTGCTTTGATGTTTGGTTTAGCTGGTATAATTGCAGGCTGTCAATGCAAAAAAACCTTTCCTGATCTTCCTGTTCCTACCTCTTCCATCAGACTCAGCAGGTGCTTTTGTGGCATCAAAGCCAGAGATTGAGCAGTCATAGGCAAACAAGGTGATCAGACAAAAAAACCTCTAGCATGACCTCACCAAAAAAAAAAAAAAATTTTTTTTCCATTGCATCAGATCTGAACCACTCACTGAACCCATGTCTTATAATCCCTGAGCATGATGGAAGGCAGGAGCAGGAGGGAAACAGCAACGTCTCTTTCTCTACAGTAACAGCAGTGAACTGCCCTCCATAATAGGAGGACTAATTAATTAATAATCTAACCCATTTCTCACAGTCTTCTGTCAGGTTTTCCTATTCTGAGATGCAAGTCAGCAGTTTGCTAAAATCACTTATTTGTACACAGTTTGGCTATTCCAGGCGAAAAGATCATCATCACTTGAGGTGAGGTTTATGTCCCAGCTCTTGAGGGCTGCTCTTGATTGCAAAACCAGCTCAGTTTGGTGCTGTGGAGTTTGAGTGCTGCCTCAGTCACGGCCGTGCAAAGTGTGGTTGTAGCACCCACAAGGCTGTCTGTCTCAGTGCTTGCTCTGCCCAGCTGAGCACTCCAGGAGTCTGTGACAAGGACATGTTCAGTGCAGCAAGGTGGGGACACTGTGTGTACTTGGCAGGTAACAAGGTATTTCCAGTGCACCACAGGTTGTTACTGCCCAGTAGGAGCTGTGGAACTGAAGACAGGAAAAAGGCATTTCCCTATCAGTTGCTAAAGTGAGACGAAACAAGGCAAGCTCCCTCTCAAAACCTCTGTATTCTCTGTTTATTTCCATGTATTGCTGCCTGTAGGCCGTGAGAAAATTTTCAGGGCTGGGTCAGGTATGCTTCTATTTGAGGAAGGGTGAAAACCAAAAGATATTTGAAAACAGAAATGCTTAGCAGCCATCCTCTCTATTATTGACATCTGTAACCCAGCTGAAGTCCTACCTAGTTTTGAAATAGCCTGTAGGGGGTGAGTACATGTGTGACTGCCTGGTGTGACTTTATGTTGTGACTTGGAAGTTAAATGCCAGTTCAACTATGTGTATACCACAGAACCCAGTGCATATGACAAGTATTTAGTTCACACTGAGTTTTGAAAACGGTACTCACACTGAGTTTTGAAAACAAACACTGAATGCTTTTTTTTTCTTTTATTTATTCCCTTGTTACTCCAAGATGCCTGAGAATTATACAACCGATGCATTTTAAAGTGTGTCAAGAGCTTGTCAGTTTGTAGCACTTTTTTCTGAAAGTCTGGCAACCCAAAACCTTCCAATTTTTGATCAGTCCTGAAGTCTGGCAGGAAAGAATTATAGTGTCCTCTCCAATAAAACTTTCTGTCCTTGTCTTCCTGTTTATCACTAACTTCATTTTATAATTGTTTTTCACTCCTTTGATATCATGGCACATGGCACTCTCCCTTGGACTCTCATCTTGTTTTACATATGAAATTAAAAAGCTTCTTATCTGAGACTGTTCCTTAGCTCTTTTGAGACACAGATGTAATCAGACTTCAATCCAAATTGCAGGTTTTGCAAGTGCACTTTGCTTGTCTCCATTTACAGGGGATAGAGGAGGCTGTTATCAGCTCTGCCATTCACTCCTGGCATCCAGGCAATTACGAAATGCGGGACACACCATTGCTGGCTGTTCCTGCACTGGAGGAGGTGACACCAGACAAGGGCATGTGTAACCTGAAGCCAAATTTCTGCTGGCAGAGCAGCAGATGGGCACATACTGGCCAGGTCAAAATTCAGTTTGGAAATCAGAAGGCAGTTCCTAATCTGAAAGCTGTTGGGTCATCCTAAAGAAGGGGGGGAAACTTAGAGTGTCCTGTTGCAAGAGGGTTACAGGGCACCTGTTTGCCACAGTCTGAGCTCAGTGACCCAGAGACACATCTCCAGGCTTTTGATTCTGCAAGTATATAAAAGATATGAAGAGCAAATAGCCTAATTTAGGCTCCTGATTTGAATTACCCTTTGAAAGAGCCTCTTTCTTTCTGTTCCCACTGTTTCCCAAACTGGGAATCTAAAGAATCACGCTAACTTGTGTCACTGAGTTTAAAATTGCCTATTTTCTAAATGCTGCTAAACTAAGAAAATAAGAGTAGGCTGTCCATTTCTGTTATTCAGTAGCTGATTTTTTTTTTTTTTCCTTTAAAGAGACCAAATTTTCTCTTCAGGGAAAATGTTAACTGAGTTAGTGTTGGTTTTAATGGGATAAATTGATTGTCAGAAGCTGCTTCTTCTGGTTTTAATCTGTAAAGCCACTCAGTTAGTTGTCTTGAGTCTATCTCATCTTTAAACATGAGATTTTCTAGCTTCAAATACACTTTCAGGAAGCCGTTCAGTGAATATTGATTCATTTTTCTCACAAAAAAAAAAAAAAAAAAAAAAAAAAGGAAATGGTCCCATATTACCTAAATGTATTTTCTAAAATATCAACAAAAACGTTATGTCTGACATAGTTAAAAGTAATTTCCACCTATTTTGAGATGCTAGTCATCTTAATACATGCCAGTGCTCTGAATTTGTGCCACAGAAGTCTTTGGAACATCAGCGCGCACACAAGATTTTTTGACAATCTCAATACACACAGTTTTGGACAATATCCGTATGAGTAGGGGTGCTTTAACTTTTATAAATGCAAAGTTACATGGATATGTTGATTTGTAACAGTCTGAATTAACACATCTGCATTATATGGCTTGAGATAATAGGAGTCAAAGATGATTTGTTCTGAAGTCATCACAAACAAAACATACAACACATAAGCACAAGAAGCCTACCTGTTGAAACCAACATGGTTGATTAGTCAGGGCAGGAGGAGGCAGGGATGGGGCAGACGAGGCTCCAGGTCTCCAAATTTGAGCCTATTTTCCGAATCATGTCAGCTGCTAGCCAGTTCAGGAGATGGAAGTTGGTACCATGTCAAAAATGGGGGAAGTGCTGTGGACCCTCACTCATCCATAGTGCAGCAGAGGTGTGTTAACACCACCAAGCAGATGTAACACCCCCACTGAGATAGACCTCTGCCTTTTTTTTTTTTTTATTTCACTTTTTTAAAAAAAAAAAAAAAAAGCAGAAATTATGGATTTTATATATAATTCTTTTTCCCCCAGCTGTTGGAGTTATGTCACAGCATCATTTTGAACCTTAAAAATTATAAAACTACCATCTCTGTGATTTTTTTTCCTCTTCTGCCTTCTGCATTTCATTTTCTTTTTTGTTTGTTTGGTTAGTTTGGTTTATGGATTTTTCTTCATCTTGCTGTTCTAGTTTTCCACTTCTGATTTCTGCTTTGATTCTCCTTATATTGCTCCCTCTTTCAAGCAATTTTTGCTTTATTGGAAGCAATATCAGACCTATTACAGAGCTGCAGGGCTTGCATTAGCTTTAGGATTGCTTCACACCACTTTGTCTAAGAAAATGAGGAGTAGTTTCCCACAACGTCTTTGTACTCCCCATTTTTTAGCTCTGGTTATTGTCTTTGTCAGGAAAATCCACAAATACCTGAGGTTTTATGTCCAAAGAGGAGACAGACGAGTCCTGCAACTTTATTTAAATGAAGGGAGAGAGGCACATACCTGAGGAATTTTCTCTCTCTTGGTTTCAGAGGGCACAGCCTCCTTCCTTTCCCCACTGCTGAGGTACAGGGAAGATTGAGCCTTCCCGAACTGCCTACCACATATTCACCCCTTGAACCCACTGTTTTACCCCAAAGCTGAAAAGTTCAGGCTTGTGCAGACCTACTTGTTTTTTCAGGAGCCGAACTGTCTGGGCTCTGCGACAAACCTACTGCCCAGGTCAGTAGAGACGTTAAGACCCATTTCAAAGATATTAACACCTATCCCTTCACCCATCAAATTATTTACAAAGACATTAGCTTTCCTGTCATCTTGTCTAGCATATGAATAATCAGAGGGATACAGAGCACAAAGGTTAGGAGTTGTCACTTTATTTTGTTTCTGTACAGGACCTTCCCCAACTGAGTCAAATAACTCCTAGGTATTGTTGCACTATAAACAATGCATTATTTAATGCCCTTTAAATTGGATAAAATATAAGTTTGAAAATTCCAAAACAGGAAAAAGAGGTTTCTATAAGAGTGAAAATCCATAGTTTTTGCAGCTTTTAGCCCTGCAGACCTGATTGTTTTCATAGTGAAAATGTTCTTGTGTTGATCCACAGTCAGCAGAGGTGCCTTCAGAGGGCATCCCATACTGGAAACTGCCAGCGGCCTCTGGAGACATGTGCAGTGATGATCTCATAGAGAATTCACATTTATTTACACTTGCCCCGTTTTCTAAAACAGCTGTGTTGAGATGGGAGAAGAGGAATGAGGCCTGAAGCATTGTGCCACACCCTGGTACATCTTTGCATCTGACTTCCATTTTATATGAGTATAAAGAAATTCATGAAGCTGCAATCTGGAGCAATCCCATCTGTTGAAGAGACAGTATAAATCCATCTTTTCACTCTGCCTCACAGTACACGAATACTTGCATGAGAAGTTAAAAATGCAAAATACTTTAACACAATCCTGAAATAACTTCCCATCACAGAAACCTCTGAAAAGCACTGGCAGGGACATCTTTCTGGCTTGCATCAAATATCACTTGATTCATCGTTACCCCAACTGATGATGGTTTCAGTATGGTGATTTCAAGGCCATGACTGATTTTAGTACTTGAGTGTGGTGGTTCCCTTTCTGAACACTGACACTGTTTATCAAAGCGTAGGGATTTTTGTTCTGATGAAACCAAGTCTTGCTTAAATGATGCAGACCTCATTTCTGGTTTTACAATGTGTACATAAAAATGCCCCTCTGATCTCCTGGTCACCAAAGCAGTAAGAAATCAGACATTCTTTCCTTATTGTGCACAACTTTGCTGAAAATCTCTGCTCACAGAACACGAAAATAACTTTCTTTTGTGTGGTGAAGGCCTCTTGAAATGGTGCTTTCAGGTTTTAACGTTCTTTGGAGTAATGGAATTAATGTAACACTTCTCTGTTGAAGACAGAAAACCTCTTGTCTCCTCGGATCTGCACAGTAGTCTTTAGCACTTCCTCAAGGCAATATCAAGCATCTCTCTGAGGAGGTACCAACAAAGCAGATCTTCCATAATAGCACCAATACTCATTTTGCCAGAGCTCTGGGCCTTGCAGCCTGAGGAGTCACCATCTTGAACTCCTGCTCAACAGCAGCCTCAAGCCAGCCCGTGGGACACGCACGGAGGAGACAGGGACTGGCCCAGACACAGGGCTTGCAATCGCCCTGCTCAGCTCTGCAGCAGATGAAGGATGCCCTTTTGCCTCTGCTCCCGTGATCTTACTGCTGTTATCTAATCTTGCTTTTAAACCAGGTGTCTGCCACTTATCAGCACAGCACAAATACAGAAATGGGCCAACCTTTTCTAGACAAGGTAGAAAAGTTGAATGTCCCCAGAAGATGATCAGGCTACCTGATGGTCCTATTCAAGGCAGTGGCTAGTTCACATCCAAACAGTGTAATTTCCCACTTAAATTAACATAATGCCTGGTAGGATGTATTTCAGAAATGGCTATTTGAAGCCTTTTTTTGGGTTTTACTCAGTGGGATTTGCACTGCTTTGATGCCATAATTTTTGGATAACATAATTTAAAAGAACAGTCAAGCTGTGCTCAGGAATTATGTGCATACAAGGAAGCAGTTAATTGCTAAACATGTTTATATACACCACCTCAGTGTGATACTTGCATTCTCTTTTGCAAAAGGATGCATCTGTGCCTCTTGCAGTTATGGCCTGAAGTTCTTGCTGTGAGTGGGAGGAGTGAGTTTCTATAGCAAGGAAACAAGGAGAGAGGTTGTGTTGTCTCCTGCTGACTTCTGCTGAAGTCACTGCTTCTAAGTGTTGTGACCACTTGGACTAAGTTGGCTTCTCCTTGTTCTCTCTTCCTTCCCAAATATATCAGACAAAATAAATCTTAGCAGAGATTTCTCTGCTTTCTGCTTGGACACTATGGTCTCCTCCCCATTCTTCAGGTAGAGATGAAAATCTGACAATAGGTTCCTGCAGGAGCAGGAGACCATGTCCATATACAGGGAAGCTTGTCCTTCTGAGCCACAGCATGGACAGGGAGATTGCAAATTTTGGTGAACAACACTCTTGGACTTCTGTTCAATTTCCTTGGAAAAGGTGTCCATAATATATAGGATCATGGAATGATTCAAGGTGGGAAGGGCTTTGGACATCTCTACTCCCAACAACCTGGGGTGGAGGGGACCTTGTCAGTTCCATACTGCAAGGATTTTTCCCTGTGACAGGGAGTACAGGTTTGTGCAGATGAGAGTACAGGTTTGTGCAGAAGAGAATGGAAGGGTTAAACCTCCATGAGATACAGTTGTAAAGCAAAGAAATAAACCCCAGCTAGAAGGTTTGTATTGAGATTAGCAGTGTTGACGCAGCAGTTTTACAAACCCTCAGCTACAAGGTTGTCCTCTCCCATTCTGAGGAGAGACAAAGTGCAGCTTTGGGATCTCCAAAGACCCTTTTATAGCAGAAGGCAGAGAATCTGGCTGTGTACTTTATTTTTACAAAACTAAATGATACTTCTGTCCAATGAAATGCTACATAAAGTGATCTTACCGCTTCTTTGTTTCACTAAGGCAAAAAGGATCAGCCTCCCCTTTCAGTGTGAAGTTCATTGCTCTCATGCTCGTTCTTGCTTTGCTATTTGTTTATCTGCCTCTGGAGTTTGTCTACCTGTCTCTCTTAGATCCTCTTCTCTTCCAGGCAATCACCTTCTTGCCCATGGAAGAACTGCTGAACAGACTGCAAAGAGCCTTTGCTGCTGACTGTGCAGTGAGAGCAAGTCCTACTGCAAACTGGAGGTTTGTGGTTTGTGCATGTATGTGATGTATTAGAGTATTTAAGCAGTCAGGATTACTTTTATAATTATGATTGCTCCTTACCTAGTTGGAAGTATTTGGCATTAAAAACTCAAGTCCATGAAACCCAGCATGTGCCTTCATTTTAGGAAGATCATAAGGAAATTTTTTAACCAGTTGAACACATATTTACTGAGCAAGATCTTGTCTAGAAAAACATGCAAATTGCAAACTAAGGGCTTTCTCATGATTGATTTTGCAATATATTTATATTTGTTCTCCAGGATGGCATTCATTTCAGTGTTTCCACTACACTTATTTTGCAATCACTCAGGCTTTGGCCTGAGTTTTGTTTTTAAAGAAGCATGAAAAAAATGAAATCAGAAGACATGTACTTGTGTTATTAACACTAGATCAACTTCTTCTTTACCAGTCAATGTATAACTTTGCTGGCTATTAGCTTACAGTTGAGGCTTTGGGGTGGTGATTAGGTTGCATCCTCTGCCTAAGCTGCCCATGGAGAGAGCTCACTACATCTGTCCAGGACAGGGTCACTAGAGTCCAGGTCAGACTGATTTCATGATGCACAAAATGAAGAAAAATGGGAAATTCCATGAGGGCAGAACAAGAGAGACCAGTATTTTGTTTTTAGACATAGCCTTCAAAGAAGTTTGAAGACTGATTAATAATATCTTGTCAGAATCCAGATGCTGCAGGCAAATTGACATGCCCAGATAGCTCATTATCTAAGGAGACATTTGGGACAAATACACACCCCCAGCCCACACACAGCACAGGCTTGCTCGACCACAGCCTGGCATATCAGCTCAGGCTGAGGCTGGAGGGGCAGGGCTGGGTTATCCAGGGCAGAAGATTTGACACAAGCATCAGGGAAAGTGGCTGCAGTGCTCAGATAATCCAACTGCATATTAAAGCTTGCAGCTCATCAGCCTTCAGGAATGGCTTAAGGCTTTCAGACAGATGTGAACCCAAGCGTGTTTCCATGGATTTAATGTTCAATATGATGGCCCTTCTCAAGAAGAAAGTGCAGATGAAAGATTTGTTTCCCTTAAGCAGTCAGTAAAAACACTATGCATTTTTTTTCTCCCTATAATACTGCATAGCACTAAAATGCTGAAGTGGTTCTGAATGATACTTGATATCTGAATTCCTGAGTTTTCCAGGCACATAGCAGCAGCCCTTGAGAAGCACAGTGATATTTATGTGAGCAGAGAATTGCCCATGGCTCTGTCTGAAGAGATGCTCTCCTTACCTGACCTGGGCTGAACTCTCCTGTTGCTCCCTCCATTGCAAGCAAAGCCTGGCACAAGTAACACAAAAACAGAGTGCAGTGTGAAGCTCAGCTCCAAAGTCCTGGGCAAAGCAGAGTGCTTGGGGTTTAAAATACCATTCTCTGATCATGGAGAGAGCTGCTGCTGAAAGAGCAACAATTCATCCAGTGGCACTCACTTCTTTTATGCTGTTGGCTTGTCAGAAGCAGCTATAGTTACCTAGCAGCCAGACTGGACAAAGTCTATCGGGTTAATGTGGAGTTGACATTTGCAGTGTGTGGGGGAAGCACAGAGGATTGGAATCACTCATTAACACAGAGTAAAAAAATCTCACTATGAGGAATAAGCTTGATTTTTTTCCTTTCTCTTTTTTTGCATGCAAAACAAAAAACTCCAACCTAATTCAGAAACAGTCTTAAAAACCTCTGAATTGATTTCATGCAATCTTGAGAAAATGCTTTCAAATTGATTTTTGGCAGGGTGTTTGATAGACTGTGAACTTAGAAATTAAGCACTCAAAGAAGATTTGAGGCTATTTACATTAGAAAAGCTGAACTCTTTTCAGTGGCACATGAAAGCACATAATTAACTTCTTCCCTAAATTGTTATTTTTCTTTCTAGTGATTCCACTTTTTCTGTTATGAAGGTTAACAGTGCATGATTCTTTGGGTAGCATGTTTTTTTTATTTATTTTATAGTTAAAACTAGTGCTTGTGCAGTAAAACTCCCTTGGCCTAGATGCTCCCATGCTTTTTACTTTCATCAGTACAGAGAATATGAAACATCAGTCCAGTGAGATTTCAAATTCCTGTTGCTGAAGCAAAAGACAGCATGGGTATTGGTGCAAACAATTAAGTGTGAAGTTTCTTGTTGCTGCCCTGCAACAAGATGGATTAACTGCCATCTCAGAGGGCTGTGTGGTTTTATGGTTCATGTGCCTTGCTGAGAAGGTCTCAGTGCCTGATTTGTTACAGGATCTTTTTCCCTGGGAGCTGAAACCAGATCACTGTTATGGGCTGTGCTGACTTCTAGGGTACCAAGAACATGATCCCAGGGTACACCTGTGAAAGATTGATTTTAGTTAAAATATGTTTTGTAGAATCACAAAGTGGCCTGGATTCGAAAGGAGCTTCAAGATCATCCAGTTCCAATGCCCCTGCCATGGAGAGGGACCTGTTTCACTGAGCCAGGTTTCTCAGAGTTCAATACAATCTGGCCTTGAACGTTGCCAGGGATGGGGTATCCACAATCTCTCTGGGCCTGGAAGAGACAATGCCAAGCATTCAGTGTGAGAACTGAATGGCCAAGCTGCAGGCATGTATGGAATCTCCACTAGCCAGCTCTGCTCAGTACTGTTCATGGATGTTCCTGACCTGTTGCCTTTTGTTTTTCAAACAGCATTTGGCTGTCTTCTGACAGTAATCGCATAAAAGACAAAGAAATTTATTCATTCACCAATGCTTCAGGCATATACACAAGCTTAACTGCAATTAAAGTATTTCTTGGAACCTGATGACTGCCTTCATGCATATTGGTGATCGTTGCTGTTTGCTAATAGAAACCAGAGAAAGGAACAAGGTATACACTTGAAATGAAAGAAAATAAAGAGCAAAGGTTTGTTACAATAGCTTTGCAAAATCGGGGTCTAGTAATGAACAGGGAAAATAGAAAGGGTGACTGAAACCAGAGAGCAAATGTAATAAATATGGTAGTGTTCCTCATTCAGATAATTTTGTAGATTTTGTCCAAACAAAAAAAGTGATTCATGCATCCTACAAACCTTGCATTTACGATTAGTAGAACTAATTACATGAAATATTGCTGCTCAGTTTAAATGACTTCAAAATAGGCAAGGACAATAAGCTAACTAGCAACGAGGTTTCAGAGAAGGTCTTTGAGCTGAGGCATTCAAACCACAGTGTAATGCCTTGTGACTGACTTTAGGAGGATGATTAACTCTTGATTCATGGTTCAGGGGACAGCAGCCAGCAGCCACTTCCTCTGGAACAATGCTGATGTGCAGTTCACCGCTTAAAGCAGAAAGTGCTTATTACATGTTTTCACAGAAATGTTGCAAGTGCTTTTTACTGCCCCTTGCACTGGTCTTGCTCATACACTCAGATGGAACAGCTTCTTTCTTATGCTTATTACAAGACCCAAAACTTGTGTAGCACTGCTGGCAGATGGTTGCTTGCCTGCTCTATGGAATTTTCTGCCTTTAATGTTGATGAACAATCATTTGTTAAAGGGAAGAAGATGATATCTGTACTTTTTTTTCTTTTTTTTTTTTTCCTTCCAGTGCATTACTAACAACATGATTGATGCCAGTTTGTAGGAAGCTATGTTCGTGTGTTTGTATAAGGTAGGTTTGTTGAATAAAGCACCACAAGAAGATTAAAAATTCACTGTAGTACAGGACAAATAAAAGAATGTGTGAAAAATGAAGGAATAACCAACCTGCAAGAACCAAGAAGAAAAAATAGGAGAACACTGTAAATCAAACTATAAAACCAAAGACCAACTCCCCTTGACCTTTGTGTTTGTTGGCTCTATAAAGTACTCACTGATAGGCTGTCATTGCCTCTTTTTCACATAAGCTCCTTCCTCTTAGAGCATGCACAGTAAAATCAGTGTCCGCAGTATCTTTATATTTAAACAGAGACCAGAGAATGAAAAGCCAATTACTGTAGATTTGTTATGTATACAGGAGGTGACTTTTTTATTGTGGAAATGCATATAAAGGAGTTCTTGGCATGCTGAAGGTGTGCCAACTTTGGGGATTCATCACCTAGCACCCATCTCAGCACAGATATTAAATGAGTTCAAATATCTCAACTCTGTGTGTGGGATGGCTTTTTGTACAGTGGAGAAAGAACCCATACTTGGGAATACAGGTTTGTAAAGTACATTCCTATCTTTTGTCAGTGGAGAAGAAACCATCAGATGGAAACTCAGGTCCTAGAATTCAGAGCTCTTTTTTAACTGGTGTCAACATGTGTTCACCTTGAGTCCATAAATGAAACTGTACTGCTAAATCATTCACCTGTGGCTAACTCATCTTCACATTGTTTGGATTTGGCTTTCTCTGCTGCAGATATTTCATGGTGACATCTGGTTGGAATTGCACAAAAAAAAAAAAAAACCCAGAAGGAGAGAGTCAGCCAGCAGTGCATACTATATAGGTCCAGTGGTTCAGCTTGCTTTTTCACACTCCTCGTTTAGCTTCACAGATCTACTCTTAAGAGTTCAAAGATGGGTGGGATGGATGCAGGGTTCATTACCCCATGGGGCTGCATCTTTCTTTTTCTAAGGTGTTTTCAAATTGTTCCGTCAAGAGCTTTTTGCTTATCAGTGAACTATACAAATGGTGCTAATAAATACAGGATATTTCTCCCCCACCAGAGGTATTCCAAGACCTATTCCAAGGGAATTTCTAGGGCATGTCTTCCTCATGTCCTTAGTGCAGTACTAGTTAGTTAAGAAGAGGAAGCAGGAGGCCAAAGGCTCTTTAGCAGCCTGTGTGGCTGATGCAGAGTTGTTATAGCAATTGTGTTGCCAAACCATGAAAAGCATAGGTCATCCCTGAAGTTCTTGATTATTGAACCTACTACCACTGGATGAGGCAGAAGAAACATTTCACTCAATCACACTTCTGCTAAATCAAACTGAAAGCTCATTTGGAGGATTTTAACTCTTTTCAAAAGTAATTTAGCCTGGGGAAGATATGCAGTTCATTATATCAGTGAGGCAGTGAAAAGAAACCACTGAGAACATACTGGTACAAATTTTTGTCTGTCAGTATTTTAGGACAAAATAAAGCTGATAGTTTCCTTACTTTGAAGCCTGGGGCTGTGCTGATTATCTGATAACAGGAGTCTCAGAGCTGTCTTCACATGACCTGCAACCACAATTCAGAGGGAGGAGGAACAGAGAAGTGACACACAGTGAAGCAACAAGAGAAGTCCTAATCAGTGGTTTTAAGATCAACTTTTAAGTGATCTTATTGTCCACTCATGTTTCTTTTTTTACCAGCTTCCATCACATGTTTTTGTCAGTTCTAAATCTTGCTCCTAAAAAGGACAAAGTGCAGATAAAATCTAATCTTCTGATGTCAGACAGCTTCATGACTTTGCATCAGAATCTATCTCATTTCTAAAGATTAGCTTACCTTTGTGGGAAATGATCAAGATTAACAGCATCACAGATACCAAATTTGGGTACAAAGGTAGAAATGTAACATGTGGGGTTGCTTATTTGGGGGAACAGGGAGCTAGAAAAAGGGTGATGAAGGTGGACTGGAAAAGAACAAGCTTGGGAAAATGGGGTGAAGAGAGAACAAAAGGAGTTTGCTTTGTCTAAGCAAGTGGCTGTTTAGCACCTTGGGCCAAAATCTTTGCCCCATCTTGCAGTCTACCCCATCTTGTTCAAATCTGTTTCAATTTTCTGTGGGCTCACTTTCAGTTCTGTGTATGAGATGTTGGAAATCACAAGGGATCTTGTCCAGTTCTAAAGGAAGTGAAGATATGAGCCTAAGTAAAAGTAAGATGTGAGACAGATAAGTTAAGACCTATAAACTGCTGTCAGAGGGCAGCTTCTGGTGCACATAGACTTTATATTGCAATGGGGCAGAGGGAGCACGGATCATTCACCTTGTTTTCTGGAATTGAGCTGGCACTGACTCCATTTGGAGTCCCTAAGAAATAGTTTACTACACCCCCAGTCAACTAAAGATCCAATTTTTAATTATACCTGTTCTTCAAAGTCCAACTGCTTCTGACAAGGTCTGTTTTGTCAGGAAGATCAGCAGTTTCCCATGCTTCATCCTATTCCAATCCAACAAATAAGTTTTGCAAGTCACTGGGATATAGGAAGTTGACTGATCTACAAAGTAGATGAGCTTTCAGGACAATAAGAGAACTACTGGATGCAGAACAAAGTATTTTAAAGAAGAAAGGATCTCAGTTTGAGACAAAATGCTTTTTTAGACAAATTCAATAATGTATCTCATTACATACGGTTCATTTAATTTATTTTCTTTTTTTTTCCTCTGGAATATTCAGTTTTAAAACTGGCCTTGAGAGAGCTAAACAAAAGCACAGAGGAAAACATGAAAGACCACAGATAAACCCTACAAGGACATAGTACTTCTATCCTAAGTCAGTTTTTTTCCAGAAGAGTGTCTTACACTTTCTTAAAGAAAAGAAGCCTATTGCTAAAGCAAATAACATCAATAGGTTTAAATATGAAATATTTTTTCCTCTACAAATTAATATCATCAAAGGTCTTAAATACACCAGACTCAAATGTGCAGAAAAAGCAATCCAATGAAGAGACTATTGTATACAGAAGTGCTTCTTTATCACCACTCTTTCCTGAAAGGTAATACCTTACTAACTTCTGATTTAGAGCTTTTAGTGTTATTCCAGCACCACCTTCATGGTGAGAGAACTAATTTTCCACTACACTCTGCATGCAGCGAGGTCGTACATTTCACAGGCTCCCTGTGCCCTTGCACTCTTTGGAGAAAGATCAGGACCTGTGGGTTATTACTGGCTGGGGAAGTTTATTTCTCAGTCTTGAGGAGGTGACCCACTATGACTGAACTCTTTATTGGGTCCAACTTTGGACATAAAATACATTCAGTCACAGCATATTTTGTTACCAGCACACGGGCCAGATTTACTTCACTGTAAAATTGGTTTCAGAGGCTTGACAAAAACCTTGTAAAGATGCTCCTAATTCACATCAGTGATTACAGAGCAGTCTGGGACACAGGTGTTCAAAATATTCCAACTCTCTTTGACGGAAATTTTTGTGGAAGATTACAGCTATCATGTCTTTCAGCAAAACAAACATCAACAGCAATCACTTCCATCCAACAGAATCTGTAAAAGCAAGGCAATCACACATGTGTCGAGTCCACGGACCACACGAATACTGACATGTTCCAGTGGGAGGAAGAAATACAAGGCACTCATTTTCCGATGCTTCATGTTTCAGCTGCAGAAAAATATTTTTAGATTTTCCATTCAGATCATACTTCTGTATACACTCAAAACGAAAACACAGAATTGGAATAAAGTGAAGCCAGGTCATCTTGAGGGGTAGGGAACTTGTCAGGAGATCAGGAAATGTGCATAAATATGAAAACCAATGACAATTTGTAATTTTTTATTTGGTCTATCACAGCTCAAGGAAATAAATCTCACTCTTTTTCGTGTGTTCTTAAATTGCTTGATGACCTACGCAGTTTTGAAGAGTCATGGTACACAGCAGAACACTTCAGAAGCTGTAAACCATAAAGACATATTTGAAGAATGTGGGTGGGATTTTAGCCTTGGAGCAGGGTTTCCTATGCAAGTACTTCGACTTAAGCTCATCTCCTTTACACACTTCATTATGGCAGACCTGACGCTCAGTGCTTACTTAGAGTTCTCAGCAACCTCAATGTGAGAATAAAAAGATCACCTGCATGTTAGTGACAAGTTCATGCTCATTATGAACTTCATTTTTAATGTGTCTCAGTTATCAGTCATCTGGCAGGACTAACCCAGCTCTATTTAATGTGTTGGAGTGACTGTCTTATACCACAGATACCTAAAAGTAGTGAATTTCATGTATGGTGTGCAGGTCTGCTGGAATTCACTGGAATTCACTGCTGGAAAGCCACTTCAATAACACCCTGAAAAATTTACAGTATACTGTGGAAAACATGTGGACATGACAGATGGAGAGAATGCAATGTGCCAATTAGATCAGTGTATATAACCTGTATTTCATCTAAGTCAGACACAAAATGTTTCATATGTAGAAGTCACCTTTGGCAAAATGCTTGCCTTGCTTGTGATAATTTCCACAGAATTGAGAGTAACACTTCATTAGACTTCTAAAGTTCATGGCAAAATATTGAGTGCTCTGCTGTATTTTTTAGCTTTAGTAACCAGACTTGCAATAATCACTCAGCAAAGGCATCTGCTTGTGATCAACATTTTTCTATCACATTCTGATTTCCTAATTAGTGGATTCAAAAAGTAGAAGAAGCAATATCTTTATATTGTTTTCCCTGAGGGCTATTTATAATCCCTTGATGATTATGTCAAACTCCCATTGCTTTTGTGGTAGCCATTTCCTATCCAAGGGTGTCATTTAACCCAGGGAATTTATCAGCTACAAAATAGACATAAACATCTCAGAAGAGGCATTAAAACTCTATTGTAGCTTATCCCATTGTCATTATGCTTGATGATTTATTTTCAGGTTTGTCACGAAAGGAAATGTCATAAAAACAAAAGGCTACAGATGTTTGGAGCTCGTAAAATGACTTCAAAAAACCAGAACAGTCTAGGCATTATGGAACCAATTTCTGTGGTACCCAATTCAACAAAATTATTAGTGAACTCAAAAACTTCTTGTGGATTTTTTCCCCAGATAATTTATTTGTGAAGAATACTGACTTCTTCTTCCTTTGTCCAAGAACCACCTATAGCTCAGACTATTAAGCAGGCAATGACAAAACACAGATCTTCCCTTCTGCTGCACCTGGCTGTAGCTGCTGAAAGCTCTGAGCAAAGACAGCTGGAAAAACTAAAGCCAAACTTCTGATATTGCAGGTAACAAAAAGCAGAGAGTGATTTGGGTGTAATGCTGAGATCTAGTAAACACAAAGAGAAATATGCCTCTGGAGAAGTATCAGCAAGCTGCTTAGACAGTGGAAATTTATAGAAAATTAAATGTTTTCTCTCTCAAATGAAACTGAGAGCGAGGATAATCGGTGTTAAAATAATTGCTAAATAATTGTTTAAATAATTCCTAGAGACATGAGGTCCAAAGTGCATCAGAGCCAGAACAGAGCAAAAAATCTCATGTGGTTAAAAGACAGTGAGAACAATTGTGTTAGCACTGCAGACATCCATGATAGACAGAGAACAAAGGTACAAATAGGAAAGTACAGACAGTTCATAACTAAGAATCCCAAAAACCATTTTTTTCATCTGACTTTCCATGACCAAGAGCAACATGTTATGAAGAAGATTAAAAAAAAAAAAAAGCGCTTTTTAAGGGAAAAGGAAAGCAAAACCTGGATAAACAATTCTGTTTAAAGAACACTTTACTATATCTAAGACTTTGGGGTAAACTAAGATAATAGACCATACAAATGATGAAGTCATTAGTGAATAGTTAAATAGTTTTGAAGAACCACACAAGCCAAATTATTCTTGCTTGGCTGCTCAGCGTGTGCAACAACATTTAGAAGTGCAGTTAAAAACAATCAAACTAATTCCTCTTAGAAGTTCTGAGTTGTGTCTTTTAAGGTGTTTTTTACCACAAAGCCTATGGTTTAAGTGAGAACAAAAGAGAGCTTTTTTTTTCTACACTACAAACTTCAAATCATAGAACAGTTGAGATGGAAAGGCATGTCTGGAGACTGCCTAGTGTCCCTGTTCAAAGTAGGGTTAGCTTAGGCTGGTTTCCCAACATTTTGCCTAGATGGCCTTGAAAATTTCAAGAATGGACACTCCACAACCTCTGTGTGCAATTTATGCCACTGTTTGACACACTCACTTTGAAAGAATTTTGTCTTCATTTTAAGTGATATTTCCTGTATTTCAGTTTGTGGTCTCTGTATTGCGCTGTCACTCAGTGTTATTGGGAAGGGTTTGGTTCTTTCTTTTTCCTCCATCTCTGGTTCTTCTATACATGATCAGGCTTCCCCTTGAGCTTTCTCCATTTTCGGCTGATTAGACACAGCTCTCACAGCCTCTCCTCAGATGTCAGATTTCCAAAGGCCTCAGACATCTTAATGGTTGTTTCCTGAACTCACTCCAGTTTGTCCATATCTGTTGTACTGAGAAACCCAGAAGTGAACACAGAAGTGCAGATATGTCTTACTAGTACTGAGCAGGGGAAAGGGATCACCTCCCCCAACCTGCTGACCATGTTCTGTGTCATTCAGCCCAGAGGGCTGTTGGTCTCCTTTGCTGTGAGGGTTGGTTACTGGCTTATATTCAGTTTGACGTTTGTGAGGGCTCCCTGGTCCCTCTCTGCACAGCGGCTGTCCAGCTGCCAGCTGGCACCACTTTGCCATGGTGCTTGGGGTTATTTCTCACCAGGAGCAGGAGCTGACATTTTCCTTTTCTGTACTTCATGAGGTCTTCTCGGCCCAGTCCTCCAGCCTATAAGGTCCATTTGAAAGTCAGAACAATCCTCTGGTGCATCAAGCCCTATTCCCACATTATGTTGCCTGCAGACTTGCTGAGAGTGCATCCTGTCCCATCACCCAGTCCTAAATAAAGCTGTTAGGAAGTGCTGGCTTAAGTAGAGACCGCTGGGGTACACCACTGGAGTCTGTTCTTCACCTGGACTTTGTACTGCTCATCACAACCCTCTGAGTCCATCATTCAGCCAATTTTCAATCCACCTCACTGTTTACTTACTCAGTCCTGGCTTCATTAGTTTGTCTGTGAGGATATAATGGGAGACACAGTTGGAATACTTGCTGAATTCAAGGTAAAACATCCACTGCTCTCTCCATTGAAGAGTACTATTCACCATTGAAGCAGTCAGTTCAGTCACCTGAGTTATTTCTTCTCCCTCTGCAAAATACTGAGTCTTCTAATCGACAATTAAATGGTTTGAGAATTGCAGTCAGATTTATATGTTATCAGTTCCATTCCCACTGGTGCTACTGTCAGATTTTGAGAAAGGCTATGTTTGCCTCCCAGTGAAAACTGACAGTAAAAGTAATTCTCTTCACCTGATTTTAAATGTCTAAAGATGCATCTTTAGTTCAAGTCATATATTTTATCTGTTATGTGGAAAAATAGAGAATGAGAATTTCTGGACAGCAACTTTTCCTGTCCTGATGTAAATTTCTAAGGTGAGAAGATGAAATTCCTCTTGGAAGTAATTGTCTCTACACTGCTGATCTATAGAATCTAAATGAAATCACACCTATAGTCTTTATAAAGATAAGTGAAATTATCCTCTCCCTTACATAGAAAAAGCTTTAATCGTTCCTGTATCCTTAATGTTCTACTGATGTAGGCACCATGCTCTACCCATAGCTGGGGCAAACAGGGAGAAAGGGAGAAAGTGTCAATCTTGGAGACTTAATCCCTGCCACTGGCATGGAGTTCTGATCCTGTAGAGGAAAGGTTTTCTTTTAGGACAGACAATATGGAGAATAATCCCATCACTTATATTTGTCCAGCCCTATGCAGAGCACGGGAACAAAGGAACAGCAGCAAATGTCTCCCTGCAGTGCTGACTAACAGCATCTGCAGCAGGGATACTGCCAATAAAAGTGTAAGTGGCACCCTGGTGATGCAGCTTTGTTGACAGAGACACATCAGACTGCCTTCATCAACAGAGATGCTGTCTATACTTTTGGATTCTTATGTGCCTATTTTACTACTGTGCTGGAGTTATTTTTTTCCACAGTGACTGGTATGGGGCTGTGTTTCAGGCTTGTGCTGGAAAAAGTGCTAAAAATACAAGGGTGTTTTAGATACTGTTGATCAGTGCTTAGAGTCAAGGCCTTTTCTGCTCCTCACCCCACCTCCACCAGCAAGGAGTCTAGGGGTACACAAAGAGGGGACACAGCCCAGCTGGCCCAAGGAATGCTCCATACCTCATGGTGACATGCTCAGCAGACAAAGCTGGGGGGGTAAAGGAAAAGGGGGAGGTTCAGGGTGATGGCATTTTTCTTCCTAAGTCACTGTTAGCCTTGATGGGTCCCTGGTCTCCTGGGGATGGCTGAACACCTGCCTGCTCATGGAAAAAGATGAATGGCTTCCTTATTTTGCTTTGCTTGTATGTATGACTTTTGCTTTCCCTATTAAACTGTCTTTATCTCAATCCACATGTTTTTTGACTTTTTTTTTCCACCCTGATGTGGTGGAAGAGTGAGCAAGAGGCTGTGTGGGGCTGAGTGCCAGCTGAGATTAAACCATGACAATGGCTGACTGCTGTTCTTTTTCTCCTCTATTTACAGTGGCCTTCCTAAATTCAGTGCCACCTCATCATAAACATGATTTCTCCTCTGCTATTCATAGTGAAGCACAATTGCACCAATTGCATCATGATTACCAGAGGAATGATAAGAGCCCTCATTGCAGTTAGATCAATTAATCTGTGAAGAAATGCTATGAAAATGTTCTCACTCTGCAGACTGAGAGTGGAATACATTAGCACAGAGGAGTCTATAAGTTTTTGTCAATATAACAGTTAATGGTTCTTTATTTGGAGCAACTAAAGAGAGGCTTTCACCAATTTGAATAAATCCATTTAAATGTTACATAAATGCATGAGATTGCATCTAGTGTCTGTTATAAGAGGTCAGCATTGTAGATAATTTCTTCATTGCAATAAGGCAATGACAGATCTGGAATATATTATTCTAGAATAGCCAAGACTGGAACACAATAATACACAAAGATTAAAGAAACTATAATACCTAATGTATTTCTATATGCTGCAGAAGTATGGCTTCCATATAAAAATTAATGAAACTCCTTTCCCGAATATTGGATTTTACTGCCTTGCAGTAGATACTTTCCACAAAGCTGTGGTTTGAACCATAGATCACACAGCTATGCCCCCACCCCACAGCAGAAGTGATTTCTGATTCTGATATTGCAAATACCAGCCATAATATCTTAAGTAATTGTAGGATTTGTAATTCCATAGCTATTTAAAGGTATTTTTTTTGTAGGAGGACACTTGGCTCATACTTGTTTTTGAGAACACATACTCACTAGGCTCCTTTTTACCATGGGCCAAACATCACATTGGCATTTTTTATATTTACTCTAAGACATTTCATGCATATTCAGTTCTGTTTTTCTTGTGGATTGTTGTAAATAATTATAATCATCTTCCAATTTTTGGCTGTCTCTTTCTGATATCAATTTCAAGACTCTGTTGGTACCACAGTACTTTTTTTATATCTTAATACTGATAAATATTGAATGCCTGATGACCTGAGTGTATGATAAACTCTCAGTTACTGGTAGCCATAATAGTTTTAAAAGGTCTGAAACAGTGAAGCAGTCATCCCTGAGGGAGGAGAGTGCTTTGCTGTTATCTGAATTGCAACTTCCATATAAACTTAACTTTTCTTACATGAATGTTAACCTAGGAAAAAGTTGCTGCAAATCATTGCCATCACGATTGACCATTATAGTAACATATATTAATATTTAAAGCCAAGAAATACAGTATAATTGTAATTATTAGCCAGACATTTAAAAACATTTTTCTTTACTAATCCTAGCTGTCTTGTCCTTCAGCTGGGAAGGAAGGAAGAAAAAGAAATCTTGCTTTCTTCACTCACCAGTATGATGAAAGCATTTCTAACAAGCTTGCCAGATCCCAAGGTTGTCTTGGCACTGAAAAAGGATACTGTTTTTTATAATTGGATTTTATATCAAAGAGCAATTTGTTCATTGATAGATGGTGCAGTTAGCCATAATATTAACCCACAAAAATGATAAAAAGGTTGGAGAAAATATAGCCAAGTAAAGGGCATATAAAATGCAAGCAACCTGAAGTTGTTGGTAGAAGAAACAAAGGAGAAGTGTAATAAACATTGAAACTGCCTCAAAGTTCATAAGGGATGAAATGGAGGAGTATCATCAAGTGCAGAATGCATCTTCAACAAGCTTCTTCAAAGCTGCTTATTCAGTAACTTTCAGGTTAGTTACCAGTTTAGCAGTGCAACTAAAATCTTGGTGTGAGAGAAGACAGGGAAAAGTCATGGTAAGCTTTGTCAAAATTTTAATAAAAAGTGTGCTTCAAGGGGCTCAATCAGAGGTCAGAAAAAAGTTAAAGCTCCACAAACTGTCCCTAGGCTCACTCAAAATAACAACTCCTTCATGTTTGAGGGAAGCTTTAAGGTTTACAAAGAGGTCGGAGTGCACCTGTAGAATTTAAAACTGAGCATGACAGCAGTGTAACATTGGACAGGAGTTTCATGCTGGTGGGAAGACAGTTAACATTCAATATCAAAGAAAGCAGAGCTTATCATGAGCGACTAAAGAAATTCCACTGAATTCACCCAGGATAAAAGTCATGCAGTATATTTAATGAAAAATCTTCATATTCCTCTGGAAATCTTTGAATGAGAACATCTGGATGAAAAAGTCTGTTGTCTCATCTTGATTGTGGAGATGGTCAATGTAAATGGAGGAACACCCTCACCTAGAGAAAATTGAGAGTTCTGGGATTTTTACTGGTAGCATTTTTACCATGAAAAAAGAAATATGTTGCTGTGGGTTGTAGCTGGCATCAAGAAGCTGAAGGCATGCACAACAAGGACAGCATATCCCATCCATCCTAATGAAGTACTGAGTCACATAACCTGCCACTAAATTTAAACAGCTTAACACCACATGGGAACACAAGCACAAAATGTCCTGTTTTGTGTACTCACAAAACAACATGAAGATGGCATAGATGGTAAAGTGACTGATGGAAATGGCAACACAGAGAGTGAAGAGGCAGTGCTGACTCATGTGTTGGATCAGAAAGCACAGACAAGTTCTGTGGTTGTCTGTCTCACATGATGGACAGTCTATTGCTGCCAAGGAGAGTTGTGCACTGGGGATGACATCAAATAAAAACACAAAGCAAAACCAAATCCAAATACTGTGCAATGCACAGCAGATGGAGTAGAAACAAATCAGGCAACAGTGGAGATGGTGATTTCTATCTGAAGTTATATTTTCAACTTTCTCAAACAGAATATTGACCAAGAGGTAGAAGAAGACCAGGATTTCAGCAAGACTAACACAGGATAGCCACCAGAATAGGTTTGTGGACTTCCCATCCCTGGAAGTGTTCAAGGCTAGATTGTACAGAACCCTAACAAACCTGGTCCTGTGAGAGGTGTCCCTGTCCATGGCAGCGGGGGGCTGGACCTAGAAGATCGTGAGGGTCGCTTCCAACCCAAACCATTTTATGATTCTGTGATTCCATAACTTTTTCTAACTCATACTGAAAACAAATCTTATTTCAGGCATTCATTTTATAAGCAAGGCACTCAGTAAAACAGTCTTGGGAACAAGATCAGTGTCTCTTACATACCTTTGACATTTTAAAAAATATTTGGTAGTTCTATTAAGCTTTTATTACTTCACCTTTCATCAGTCTCAAGATATATGGGATTTAATTGGAGAATTCACTCAACTTTGTCAATTTAAAATCCAAACAAGTTGTCTAGGTTCTTTCTGAGAGAAATAAATAGACTTCCATAGTATGATCCATCTCCATGCAAAGTGGTGTAATGAGGCATAGAGGACTGAAGGGACGCTCAGAATTATCCAGCAACAATCATGGATCATTTCTACTAACTGAAATGTCCAGTGAAGCATCAGGCAGAGGTATTTTCAGATCCACAATGAGTTAGCAACTGTATATAAATCATACAGGCATTGTTTAAATTTCCAACTCAAATAAATAAAGATCAATTAAACCAGACTACCACCTGATTCTAATGTAATCTAAGACACATTCTTGTTTTGGAATATGATAAATCCCCAATTTATGAGATATTTTCACTTTCCCAGTAGTAGAATAGAATATAGTCTCAGCTGCAGAATTAGAAAGGATCTTATTCCTTATTATTAAGACTGTTTTTTCAGGCCTACATATAATTCAGAGTCTGTGAAAGTAATGTTTTTTTGAAGACTGTTGATTACTTCACCATAGTAGGAGTTCTGATAATTGGATGAGGTTTTTAACAGTGACAACAGTTTTTCTTCAAATGAGTTCCCAGTCTCAGTATAAGAAAAAATGTGTCTACTGCAGCAGTCGGGTTAGATTGTATGATCAGACAGTCTTAAGTGGTCTTAAAATGTTGAATCATCAGATTGCCTGTAGCAGGAACAGAATAGTAAAATAATAGTCAAGACACAGTATCAAGCATGTTAAATGCTTATATACACATTTTTATAACTCAGTATATTTTGTAAACATTTTTCTAATATCTTGTAGGAAGGTAAATACATGATCATCCCATATTTGGAAATGAAGACAAGAAGATTTAGGATTTTGAAGTTTCCTGAAGCTGGTACTTTTGTGCAGAGAATTGTCACTTACTGTTGATTTTGTCACAGAATAAATTTTATGAGGATAGCAATCTCTATGATGGTCTCCTGCTTGTATATCTGGTCCTGTCAAACCCAAGTGGTTTTCTGTAACTTTCAGCAATTAAAACTATCCAAAAACCCATGTTCATGAAAATCTGCCTTCTAAAGTGTCAAGGTGGAGGGCTTTCCAAACTGCTTCTTTTGCATTAATCTTCTATGGCTCCTGATAACCTGTCACTAGTGTTTCTTGCTATTCATTATGTTTGATTTGCAGTCTCAGTGAAGCATATTTAACCCAGAGAACATGCTCCTCATCCCTACTCCTTTAGTTGAAACCATCAGGCATTTACTTTGCTGATTCTCCTAACACCTATGAATTATTTTATGAATATGCATATGCTATGCAATGGATGATCATGAACTTTCAGTGTTTTTTTCAATTACTTTTTATCTCCTCACTTGCAATTGAGGCATTAAATAAGCAAAAGCCATCTGACATCTCTCCTCACTAGATTTCCTCTTTTTCTGAATAATTTTGATGATTGTTATGGAAATTGTTAGTTCCCTAGCAGCTGAAATGAAGAATTGCATTCTGTTTTAATGGTACAAAAAAAAAAAAAAAAAAAATCAGAAACAGAAATCTGATATAAATGTCTTCTTTTTTAATAGGCACAGTCAAGTCTCTCAGCTATACAACAGTATTAATGTCATGAAATAAGTAAACTTCTTAGGTGGAAGACATTAATTTCAAGGAATAAAAAAATCAAAAGTGAGAATTGAACCTTCAAGATGGTTTGAACATCTACTATCATACCTTGTTATCAAAACAAGATGATTTTCATACAATACCCATGATAGTTGCATTAAAAATATTTTAAATTAACATTTTATCATAATCAATAGATCCAGTATTTGAACACTCCTAGAAAATTTGCTAACAATTCTCTATGGGATAACATCAAAAAAATTGTATTTGAGTCAGCATGTTCTGCTTGTTTCAAGCATCACAGGATGTTCCCCACAGCTAAGAAAACAGTATCTCTGTATTTGATGTGGCAGGAGTTGTGACAGGGTCCATAATTTGCTTGGATGTTGATATACTATCCTCTGGAATTTCCGAAAAATTGAAAGGCAGCTAAATGGGTCTCCTTCGATTTCTCTGTTAATTTTAATATCCATTATTATTAGAGCTCTGGGACTTACCCATGTTATTTTTCAAAACACTTCTTTTCTTTCAGTCTTTGAAGATGAAAGTGATAGTACACATGCAAAACAGCAGATGGAGGCAGTAAGATCTGAGATACCATATTACATGGATGAATGTATGCATTTCTGTTCCAGGCAAAAGCCATGACATGAATAAATCTTCAGCTGAAAATTTTTTGATTGTTCATATTGTGTAGATTTTTTTTTAAATTTTTTTGAAACTGAAAATGCAGTAGGCTGGAGAATGGTCTGCTTCTTGATAAAGTATTTGTTGCTGTGATAAGGATAAGAATTCAATAATGAGATTCAGGAATCTTGTTTTGTTTTGTTTTGTTATATGAGGGAGAATGATCTTCCAAGTTGTGTCTGCAGTTCTTGGCAGCATCACCCTTGTACCTGCCATGAGGTACAGATACATCTGTCCTAGATATAAACCACCTAAGGCTATTTCAATACCAGATGAGCTGTGGTGATGAAAAACATGGCATGAGCTGATGTTTAATTGTTTGGTAAGGTCACAGATAGATCCAGTGGTACCTGGGATTAACTGGTGCCAGTCCCCAGGCTGGTGTTCCAGCTTTCTCAGATATAGCAACACCTCAGTGCTGTGAGCAGCAGGAAACTTAGTGCTAAATGAAGCTGTGCTTCACAACAGAGGATATAACACTTCCCCAGAGTGAGCTCTCTATTTCTCCTCCTGAGTTTCCTATTTACGTATTACAGTCTTTTTGGCCAAGCTGTCTTGAAAGAAACGAAAGCCAAGCTGCCGTTTACTAGAGTTGTTAACAAAATTGAGATCAGTTCCTCCTCCTTTACCCAGCTGGTGTAAATCAATACAGTGCTGGTGAATTAAGTGGTACTTTCTGCCATTTCCTCCTGTTACAAACTCAATTCAGTATCTGATAAGTGTCATGGATGAGAGCTAAGAATGTCAACAGAACAGCATTATGTCTTGTATTTCTTCAGTGGGGATGGTTTCCTTCTCAGCAGTCCTTTTTATTTTTATTTCACTTTAAATTTTGTTTGATTTCTTTGCCCCATTCTGCTGCATTAGCAGCTATATGGAGAACTGTGAAGTAATCTTTTTTGTTACACTGACCTTCCTGAAGGTTTTTCCCATGTACCAGAGAGGTAGGCTAAACAAGTTCCAGTGGCACTTGTTCCTTGATCGCTGCAGAGGCTTAAGGAACAGTTTTACACAAGAAGGAAAGAAAAGGCTCCCTAAATGCTAAATAGCTCTGTGTGGCTTGCCACCCACCCACTCTGCTAAAACATGGTCCATTAAGTCAGTGTGGTTGATGCAATTTGAAAAGGGGCAGCAATTCCTACAGCAGTCTACATTTGCCAGAAATAACTTTGTAGATGCAGGGGACATAAAAAAGGAGGTACAACATGATGTTATGCAGAAGTGTTCTATTTCACTCTGAAAAACATATAATAACTAGCAATGTCTTCTGAAGTGAATAATCTTGAGCATGATAGACATGAAAGACAGAGTAGAAAGTTTTTAGAATTTTGATTTTTATGATTTGAATTTCTGGACCATTTATATGAGACATAATAAGAGTGCATGGATGAATAATGGTAGGTGCAACCTTCTTGCTCTCTGAATACCTGAAAGGAAGTTGTAGTGAGGTGGAAGTCAGCCTCTTATCACAAGTAGCATGGGATAAGACAAGAGGAAATAAATGGCCTTAAGTTGTGCCAGGAGAGGTCTAGATTGGGTGTCAGGAAAAATTTCTTCAGTGAAAAGGGGAGTCAGGATTTGGAACAGGCTGCCCTGGGAAATGGTAAAATCACCATGCCTGGAAGTGTTCAAAAATCATACGGATGGGGCACTTAAACATGTGGTTGAAGTGGTGGGCTTGGCAGTGCTGGGTTAGCGTTAGGACATGATGATCTTAGATTTCTTTTCCAACCTAAATATTTTTATGATTCTATGATTCAATACATCTACCAGGATTCAACTACCCACATATGTGTTTGCATTGAAACTGAAGTATTTATTCAATTGTGAAATGGTAATGGCAGTATTTCCATAGTACTCAAAACCAGTCACAGTAGCTAGAAGGAGGTGAAAGGGAGACATAACAGCTGCTGATCTGGATATAGTCTTTTTGTCAGGCTTTTGCTGTATTCCTTTGTAAGGTTTAAATTGCCAGCTCTAGAAGTGTGTAATCAGAAAAAATCTGCTCCTTTAGCAGGGCATTCAGTGATAATTTTTAGCTGGCTCCAATCAACCAAAAAGAGCCAAAGTGTTATTGATTTATTTGGGTTAGAGAAGAGATTTTGAGAAGAGAAGTGTGCTGCCTAAAATTTGGGATGAATTAAATTCTTTGTTCTGTATAGACTTTGTGAAAGATTTGAGGGAACTTATACTCTTGTATCTCATTAGAGGTTTGATGGAGAGACAGAGGAGGTGCTGAAGCTAATGATCATCCAATAAATAATAAGACAAAAAAAGACGTGAGTAGGTTAGAAGGAAATGTATCACCTGAAAATTTGATAATATTTGCAAGTGCCTCTATTCCATCATGTGTTGTGTGTTTTATTTCATTTTTCTATCTCTTGGTTTATAGCTTTTCATTTTCTTCATCCTTATGAAGCAAGTCCAAGGAAGAAATAATAAGATTATTTCTGATGTGACAAGACAGTAAAATCCACAGAGCTGACAGCCAGCACCATTCTTGTTCCACCAAAGGGATTTTTGACATTTGGAAGTAGGATTGTGCTAGACAGAATAAAAATAGTACTTAACCTTATTTGGAAATAAAACCCTCAGGAAGAGCTTTGCAAAGATGTTTTTCTTTACAGACTTTTTTTTTTTCTTCCAAATACTTAACCAAGTGGCAGTTGAGAAAGGAAAGCTAAGGTCCTAGCCATAAGATTTATTACACTGGGTCAGAAACTTCACCAGCAGAGCTGAAGCTGAATGGAGTTGTGCTGAAGGAATTAGGATGGATGAGATGGTTTCAGACCTTTTAGGCTGACCATTAAATCCTCACCCATTACTGAGCAGGACTGTCTTTTTACAAGTCATGAAAATAATTAGCTAAATCCCCCTGAGTGAGAGGTATGAGGGGTGGCTCACAGTATGTGTTCAGGGTCAGCCTTCAATTATCTACCATGGGTTGACCTCGGTGTGCTGCAGCACATAAAGTGCTATCATTGCCTTGTCTTCACTGAGATTTTACAGTGCTAACTATATCAGGGCAGATCACAATGTTATAACTATTTTTAGAAGTGGAAATATAGCTAATGGAATTAGAAAGGCAGAAGTTACATATCACACTTTAGTCATACTTGTTCCCCATGTTTTGGTCTCTTTTATGGTGGAACAGAAGCCTCTTCCTTTCAGCATACAATAATTTGGAACTTGACTCTTCCTTGCCAACTTATTTTTTGGCTTTCCATAATGCTGAGTATTTAAAGACAGATTTTTTTTCCTTGTTAAAAGGATTTCTAGAAATAAAGAAATTGATTGTTCTGCTTTCTGGGGGGTTGTCATGCACCAATCAGCTTGCTGCTGAGTTATGATATTTTGGCTGATGCATAGCAGACCCTGAACCTGCTTTAAACTTGTGATATAACTTTATGTTCAGGGGAGAACATTGAAACAGTACAATTTACTACTTAGGAACTCTGTGTGTTGATGTCAGTGGTGAAGTGATCTTGCAGAGAAATGAGCTAAACCCCATTATCTTTTCCATCTTTATGACTGAGGGAACTTTTTGAAGAGAAAAGTATTAAAATACTACTAAAACAAGTACACAGTCCTTTTAAAAACTCTACCACTTTGTCATAAGGAATTTTTTTGCATCACTTTTTGTATCTATCTACTCATGCAAATATATTCATTACAAAGAATGATTCAGAGATGCAGATACAGCAGTCACCGAGAATACCAAACCCCATTGTTATAGATAGTATCACAGTGGCCTTGAATATTAGAAGTCTTATTGTTATCTGTCAAGTCTAAATTGAATCTAACAAACTGAAATGTTTGAAGAACGAAACCTTGTCACACAAACTGTAATTACATCTGACCTATTCTGTGCCTTTTGGTTTGATGTGTGGGTGGAGGAAAAACTCTGGGTTCTGAGAGCAGGTCACATCCTTTTCTGTTGGGTGCTGTGCAGTGTGAGATGACTGGCTATAGAAATACAGCATCAGAGGTACCAGTCTGCTCTGGTAAGAAATTGTCAAGAGAGACAGGAAAACAAAGAGCAGTGAACAAATAGAATATTTTCACTGCTGTCTAATGTAAAAAAAAAAATCATAAATTAAAAAAGTCACTTCTAGTGTTTGCATAAATGGCAGCTTTGGAAAACACAAAGTGCTATGAGACTAGCCATGGTTATTCGTTGAAGGCTGGATAAGATGCCATATTGACCAGTTGTGTACCAAAACCCCCAGTGAAAAAAGTGTATAAAATATAGGGAAGTATGTGTTTATGTGTGAGCCAGCCAGGGATATTAGGAATTAATAACATGTTTTTAACCCAGTTAAATGCCCTCCTACAACCTGAAATCTGTGATGAAAACACTGTCATCCCTGACGAGAATGAAATTTAATTGTACTGGTGACTGTGGTTTCATGTCCCAGCAACTGCAGTAAAAAGTCCTTGGAGCCGGATTTGAATCCTGCATTGGAGATCTTCCCCTCTTTCCCACAGGACAGAAGAAGAGATGAGACATGAAATTTCTTTAATTGAGGAAGACTTTGACAAGAGAGTAGTCATTCATCTTTGATCCAGTTGTGTTGGAGACTTAGTGTTCTATCTTGATTCTTTTCATGTTTCAAAGGTAAGTCCTGAAAGAGAGAGCATGGCTTTATATCTAGTCTATTCTACTAAATTTAAGATTAATGGGAACATTTCCTGACACAGAGATTGACTGGCATGATGTAACTTTGACTATTCTAGTGAACTTAATCTCCCAGAAAACTGTATTAAAGGTAATTGGTACAGAATAAAACAGTGTATTAGTCAGTAGGAAGTCCAGCTCTAGGCAGGGGCTGTATTTTTGTGAACACGCAATCTGCAGAAAATTACCCCCTTCAGCAGTTATTGGCCAGGAACAGTGTCCCTGCTGATGCACATTGGCTGTTACCAGCTCCAGCACGGAGAGGGCTTAACAATGAACTCCAGGCTTACTCACTGGTTAAGTAGTTCTATGGCTGAATTCCCATGCGCTTAATTAGAACTGGGAATTGTTTTTCTGCCATTTTGCTTGAGTAAAAAGTAAACAGTATGGGCAGTAATAATACAAAATTACCAAGGATTGATTAAAATAATGCAAGTAAAAGGTTTAATGGGATTTTTAGTGGAATTCAGGTACTGTGATTTTTGTAGATAATTTTAGGGGAAATTCAAAGCCAAGAAAACAGTGAAAACCATCAAATGTAGAAGCTGGGAAAAAGAATTCTAGTAAACAAAAGATGCACATTCTTTGTAAAAATTGTGCTATGGAAACATACTAAGAAAAAACATATTTATGAAGTATTACACTGCCAGCCATCCTGAACACAGCCTCAGACTCTGATCTGCTACACACTCGAAAGTCTCATTCACACTCATTACCAGTATTTTTAGTGAAAGTATTCAGGGTTGGTATTGCTGTAGTCTGGGTCTCTGTTTTACCTTGTTTGGTAAAACATGTTTTCCCTCCTTCAGCTGGCTGCATGTTCCCTCTCAGGCAGCATTGATACATTGCTTGTATCTCCCAATCTGTTTGGAAGACAGCTGCTATGGATGCAGTGTGAGATGATCGAGCAATCCCTGTCAGTTACTGTGTTGTGTATTTGTTGTATGATTGGGGTAGTGAAAAAATGATGAAGAAATTAAAACCTCACTATTCCAAGGTCTGTCATCACATAACTGAGGTATAATAGAGGCAAAGGTAATTCCTATGTTTTCATGTAATCTGTAGCAGCAGTGCTGAAATTTTCTATGCAATTTGATATGATTTCTTTCCATTCCTTTGGCATTCAGACAGTTCTAACAAAGCTACAAGCAGAGTTTTGCTGTATGGTACAAGAAATGTGCACCTCTTTGTCTGAATTCAAGCTGTCGTTGCCCAGTGAGCTCCACTTAATTTCTGTGGGTATTTGCAGCAGATGTGAGTTCTCTGTGGCTGTGTTCAGCTGTGGATTTTCATTTGTGGTTGGGAGCTTTAATTCACAGGAGTCATGAATGTTGTGTTATAACTGTGCTATTGTTGTGCTTTTCCCTAGCCTGAGCAGATGCAGTTTGGAGAAGCAGTGCAATCAGGAAGCCTGGTATTCTGTGACCTAATGGACCAAGCCTCCCAGGGCTACTTGCAGGGCAGCTGGGATAAACTGTAAGTAGCAAAAGCCAAGGCACCTTGTTATATTGCTTTAAGATGAAGCTTGGAAAAGCCTGTTTGGATGAACACTCTCATATTTGGTAGTCACATATGGGCAGTGCTGGCCAGCCTTGTCTTACCTAGGAGCACAGCACATCTTTGTTTTTTCAATTCTGCTGCACTAACTTGGTGCCAGATTTGTTCAGCATCTTTCTCATCAAATAACAAAGACTCAGAAGAAGAAATGGGACAAAATAATCTTCCAGGAAATAATGTCATTTCACACAGTTTATAACTGTGATAGGATTTCAGTATGACGCCAGCATGGAAATCCAGTGACCTCAATAACATCTTTTTGTTATTCCTCTCCTGCTCTTTACCGCTCTCCCGTCCATAAAATCTGCTTTATGCCAGTGTGATACTTAGCATTTTTGACTGGTCTGCTTTCAGGTGGGGCTCCAGAGTTGTGTTGGCCTTTTAACTGCTACCTAAATTCACAGTTCTATTGTTACTCCTCCAGTAATATCTCACTTCTAATACAGTCTTGAATTTTTGGTTTTGGTGTACTTTCCCTTGTCTTCCTCAATTTATCTCAATATTCTATATGTTGCTTTTACTCTTTCTATATAGATACAGGACATCTCCTTTTCATATTTTGCCACACTGGCATTTGTTTTGTAAGCTTGACATTGGCACCTAAAATTTGGGGTCCCCATTAATGTTCATCTTCTAAGTAAATCTTATCCTCCCAGTCTTACACTGAGATTTTTAGGCTTCCATATCCTCTTGGCACCTTCCTCTCTGGGTTCATCAGTGATGTATCAACACAGTTAGTTAAATAGCAGTCTAAAGTGATTTTTAAGCTGAAATTCAAGTGACATCCTTGGTGCTTACACACACCTTTAAGAGTATTCATAACGGAAGCTCTGGAGCACCTCAGGAGTGGCTGAGGCAGAAAGTGATCAGTAGAGCAGAACAAGGTTCTGGGAATTTCTCTCCTGAAAGCCAAGGACCAACCCACAGTGTTTGTGAAACACACCACACCAATCTTGTGACAAGCACTTGAACTTACTCTTCCTCACCAAACAAGCACAAATCTGATGTCTCACTCCTCATACAGACGTGAACACTTTTTAAGCATTGCAACAGGCTGCTCAGGATGAGGTGGAATCATCATCCCTGAAAATGTTAAAAAATACACATGGATGTGGGCAAGAGGCCAAGATTTACTGGTGGACTTGGCAATGCTGGGTTAACATTAGGACTTTTCCAAAATAAAAAAAAAAAAGTGATTCTATGACACATATATTCATAACATATGTGAGAAAGCCCAGGAAACCCTTAACATTTAAGGTTGTTAGTTGCTGATCTCTGGGAAGAAGTTAAATATAGTCAGTTATGTGGAGTTAAATTTTGAATCCCTGTTAAACAAAATCCTAGTGAGCATGCTGATTGCTTTGTTTTAGTCTAAAAAATGACTAAATTGTAAGACTTGGTTTACAAACAAACAAGTAAAAGCAGATGGTGATTTGAAACTCTTGCCCTGAAAAAAAATGTAAATACAACACAAATGTCTCTGTAAAAGTAAAGGAAATCTCATCCATTTCTTTTGCAGAAATAAATTCCTTGTGCATTCCACTGTGATTCTTAAACTCCTACAACAGGAAAACAAATTTAATAAATAGTCCCTGAACAGACACAAAGGGGGATTGAAGTTCTTAACATTCCATCCCTTTTCCCAAAGTCCTGTGAGCAGACGGAGGACATGAGAAGGGAAGAAGCACCCAGTGCATGTATTATCTTAGCTGAGGAGGACAGTACTGACAGTAAGGCTTCTCTGGTACCAAATAGCAATTATAGACCAAACATGAAAGGAAGATAAAGCTCCAAACAGACAGAGAAATTAGACTCCAAACCTTTTAAGAAATTGAGCTTCTGCTTTTCTCATCACTAATTGCCCTGATATTTCTGAAGGTGTATTATGGAATTGCACCCCTCTCTTTTTAATTAATGTAAACATTGATTTGTGTTTTAATCTGGAATGAGATTTATTAGTTTATTAGTTTCTAAATGTCACCATTCTGTAGTGATAACAAAAACTCACAAGAAATAGGGCTGAGAGGTGGTTGCGGAACATAGCATAAATTAACAGCATAAATTAACTGTTTTTGCAAATGAAGCAAATTTGATCTGTGTTACAGAGACTGCTTTAAAAATATTCTGCAGTGAAACAAGATATTGCATAGGGTTTCAAAGTCTCTCTCTTCAAATTGCAATGTAGTTGCAATGCTTCTTTTGGTAAAATATTCTTCACCTAAAGCAGTATATTTCACTGAATCAGTTGCTGTGGATTTCTATACTGAAAAAAATTACTTTGGGATGTAGAGTTTTAGGTGGTTCAAAGACATGATGTGAATTCATGGTGTCTTTTAGTTGAAGTTGGGCACTTTACCTACAAATATGTTATGAATTATTCTCCTTAATTTGTCAACAGCAAATAAACTGATTCAGCAGTATCTCTGCACAGAAAATAACGTGTATAATAGCTTTTATCTGAAGGCTGCAATTCATAGTCTGCATTTCACCGTATGCAGTGTAATTCTTCCAAATTCCTGCCAGCCTGTGTAAAAATACTAACACTACTATAAACACCAGATTTTGGAATGGGAGGGAGAGAATTTCCAAACTAGAAAGTTGTCTTTGTTCTGTGGGGTTTATTTGTTGTTTAGTTGGTTGTTTGTTTGGTTCTTTTTTTTTGTTTGTTTTGTTTTGGTTTTTTGGGGTTTTTTTGGTTGCTTTTTTGTATGGGTTGGGGTTTATTGAGTAGTGACTTTGTTGGTGGTGGGGTTTTGTTTGTTTGTTTGTTCGTTTGTTTGTAGCATTTAGCAAGAAGATGTAACAGAATCTATTGGCTGGAAACAGAATGTAGTCAGACCTGAGAAAATACATTTATTCCTTGTGGTCACAAAGGCAGAATCCTAGAAACCAAATTGTTAGAGGATATAAAAAATTTCTCTGATTTTTTTGCAGTTCAAGATTAGATGTGAATCTACAATTGTAGGAGTAAAGTAGTTTTGTACACCATCTATACAAATAATGTTTTGGTATAGGATTCCAAGTGGAACAATTTTGTTTTCCGTTGCTCAAGACTAGATTATTTAACTATTTTCTCTCAAATCTATATAAACCTCATCAATGAGATTGTGTGTGCTTCAAAAGACAAAGATCAAACTATATTAGAATGTTATGTAACTATGATACCATTAATGTTAAATTAATCCTTTAAAGCAACAGAGAGGCAGGAGCAAAAGAGAAGGATTATAGTTCAAGGGTTTGTGTATAGGCATAACTGGCTTGTAGAAAAATGCACTGAAAACATAGTAAGTGTTTTGGAGAAAAAAAAACAAACAGTTTTCAATCATATCACAGATTCTTTTTAATACTGTTCAAAAAGTACCTGACTCTACATAAACACCAATTATAACATGATGTAGACAATTGAGGAACAAGCAAGTGTATTCTTCAATGCTAAAATAAATTACATTTGTACAGGTAGAAAGCAAACCAAAGCTGATAAAAATGTTAAATTTTATGAAAAATCATTTTCAGTTCACATCAAAATAATAACTTTACATTCTCTATGTTTTAGTAGTATAAGCAGCAACAACATAAAAAAGAACAAACGGTCACAGAATGTTTGAAACCAGTTCTTCATAAGTTATTAGCAAATAAAAAAAATAATTACAAGCACTTGTAGCCCACATAAATCTTTTGGAATTGGCACCATCTCTCTAAAACATCTATATTCTATATAGATTTCTAATTACAAATACCACCAGCAGCTGCCATATAATCCTATTAGTACATGTAATATACATAGTATATTTGTTCCCATTTGGCAGATCGGAGTGACTTAATGTTTATTGTTTGTTAGTACTGTCATTGCTCAGGTGAGACAAAACCAGCCATATGCATCAATTCATCACCCAGATGAATTCTCTACTTACCTTTATGCTTCACTGGCCTGTATATCTTTTTCGTTTCACAGTATAAAATTGTAAGTGGCAATTGGAGATATTTGAACTGAGGATATAAAAAAAGTGAATTCAGGTAATTCAACTTCAGTTTCAACTAACTGAAATGCATACTGAAATGGGTAGCAGATGAATGATTTTCTTGTTCATGGAGAGTATTGACTTGGTTTTTGGAGATCCGTTAAACTGCCAGAAAACTGTGACCACTTGGGTATTTTTCGACATGTTCACTCACATCCCTTAACCCATTTAGTTAGAGGATGATTTTCCCATTGGGATACCAGGTAGAGTAAGATTGATAAAGATGAATGATAGAAAGGACCTATTCACCAAGCCTAGCTTCAGGAATGAACCTAATAAAATCCATCTGCTGTTTGATTCAAAACAAAGTGGGAAGAATATCCTGTCATCATCATTCTCTGCAGAACAAATAGTCAAAATCTAGACTTCAGTGGCCACTATCCAACTTTGATTATCTTTATATGGATATTAATCTGGAATGATTCCATTGACTCCAATTGATTAAGGGGCTGTGCCAGCAACAGAATTCAGAACCCTTACAATTATTCAGTGTAATACATCGGTTTTTGCTCTAGTGTGGAGATCAGGACCTTTTCTTAAATATCTAACTTTTCTGGGACTTTGTGAGAAGAGTTAGTGCCCAAGAAAGCAACACAACAAGGAAAGAGATGTCTAGGAATACTCTATTTGAGTCAGTATGGAAATGCAATGTGCAGAAAATGCTAATCTTCCACTCTTGTTTATAAACTGTATATGTTTGTTATATATTTTGTATAATCCTAATGGGCCAGGTCACCTTTGTAAAAGGTGGCTGGAGGAAAATGAAATGGGTCCCTTTTTCTGCAGTCTCAGAGAAGTAGGAACCTCAAATTTAATTCCTTCACCTATCCAAGGAAATTCAATCTCTCCTTTCCATGATGGGGTCTGAGAACTCCAAATGGAAGACAAGATTTCTGCAGATAAAAAGTTATCTAAGGGCACATTCTTTTCTCCTGTCACCTAAACACTTTTCAGGGAAGCATGTAACTTTTTTTTTTTTTTTTCTTTTTTTTTTAGCCAATATGCAGCACAGACAAAAGGTTGCCTCCACTTCTTTGGAGTTAAAATAACTTGTCGCTGCTCCAGAGATTTTGGAAATATTTTATATGAAATGGTCATATGTGATATCTAATTGCATTCAGTGTATGTCTTATCAGGTTGCACCATTCCTTTTCCACTACAATGTTCTTGAATTTGTTCCTGTCCTATGAAGCTACCTGAGGGAAATGAACAGAGGGTATCTCAACACTGAGTCATTCAAGCACTTTCCAGCCAGGAACCTGTACTGTGCATTCTGTGTACTCTCTTGTGGGATAGGCAGGGATTTAACCTAGGAATTGGTGTTTTCTGCATCCCTGATGGGTTTTTAACATGAGTTAGGTACAAAGATCCTTAGATGTGTGCTGCTCAGGTTAGTTCTGTGCATACACAGACATACTATGCTGGATGCTGCATTAAGGGGACGTTTCAATAGTGGTTTTAATATTGAGTTTAAAAATGTAAATATTCAATTCTACTGAAATCCTAACTTTAGGCTCCAAAATGTTTTTCTGGGTGTCAGCCCTGACACTAGTCTCCAATACAATAACAATTTTGTGGTAACATTATTAGTCCTGAGCGTAGTGCTCTGTTTCCCTAAGGAACTGACTCTTTTTCATGCTGTCTGTTGCTGTAATCTTTTATCCTCTCACCTCATAAATGATGTATTAAGCAGAATAACGAGGTTGCACACTTTCCTTTACAGAACTTATACCCACAGCTATTCTGCCTTTCAGTTTGGTCTTGCACAATAAAGAAAACATTAGCAGGGGAACTCCTCTATCATCCAGAGTAAGAGTCATGGATTGGCCTTTCAGTTTACTCTGTTTTGATATCTTATTCTCTGTTTTTAACAAAAGTTTTCCTTTTACAAACAGAGCAACTGAATAAACATCCAAACAAACCAACATAACTTTTTTTTTTTATTTTTAGAACTTGTAACTTTTTTTTAATTAGCGTATAGTTTCTATCTCACTTTTGTAGATGGAAATAAATGGAAGAAGCCAGTACCTTGTGATCAACCAGGCTGCCATGAAACATCAACAAGTGATTTGTAGACTGTGGTCTAAAAATCTCTGGTATAAGGTATCTGCATGAGTCTAGGCACCAAATGTTCAGACAGAAGTACAGGGAAGCACATCTTCAAAGTCATGCAATCATTCTTCAGAGACAATTTAAAAATACAGTTCTTTAGTATTGCAAAGACTTCTTCCCAACTGGCCTGCCAGAGTGACTCATTTTATTTCAAAAGCACACATCCAAAAGTGATTGCACCATTACTCTTTAGGGTTGGCCTCAGCACAAGAGATTTTTTTGAGGTCCCTGTGGTCAAGAGTGACAGTAGTTTCAAATCCTTTAATTCTCTTTGTGGCAGCAGCACTGAATTGGAAGGCAAATTTCAAGCCATTCAGATGGTACTTGCACATTCTTTAGTTAGACTGAAGTGTTCATGATTATAACTTTTGCATTGATGTCTGCAAATGCTCGCGGCTCTATATTAATGTCCTAAACAGAGACTAGCATACAAACAGCATAATGAAGTCATGATGTCTTTCATTCATATTTTTTCTTCTCTATGTCAAACCCATCGACTTCTCCCAAAGAACTTTCCAAGCTTTCAAATCTCTCACTGGGCTCATTTGGATTATTACTACAGGCATTACATCATTTTTGTCTGCTTCTCCACAAAACCTTTCCTCCCTTTGTTGAAATTCAGACATATAATAAAAAATGACATTCATGCACTCCAGTCTGCACATTTAGAGTGGATTCTGCCTTCTTTACATTTCCCTAAGGTTACCCAGCTTTCATTAAAAATAGACTGACTCCAAGAGGAGTGAGACTATCTCAGCAGGGTTCATCCATGGTTCCTTGTGCAATTAAAACTTCTGCTGTGGCTGATAGATACGCAAAAGATACATGATTACACTGAAAGTAAGAGTGAGCAAAACTAAAATTTGAGTTGTACAACATTAGGTTTTTAGGCTCTTAAAACATGCATTCAGGTCACATGGTGCACCCTCATACCCATGTCATCATGACAGTATGCATAACATTGTCAGGAAGCTCTGAGCAATTGCTATGGCCAGGATGGTGCAGTTTGAGACCAGAAGAGGTATATTTATGCTGAGCTTGACAGTTTCTATTTTTCACTCCTTTTTACTAGTTTTGTATTTAAGGAAAGGTTTTTCTGTTTGTCTGTATAATCCGTATTTCCACTGCTGATTATTTCACAGTGCAGTGAAACCCACAGATTTTTGCAGGAATACAATTATATTAATTGTCCACCACCATAAGAAAAGACTACAGGGGACCTAAAATGCTAGGGAAAGATCAAGATGGAGGATGTCTTTTAAGAACATTGATCAATAGTTTGAAGTATAAGAGAACAGGTAGTAATAGAATCCCTTTGAAATTCACATTAATTATCTCAGTACACTGTGTTTATATTAAAACAATATTGCACTGATGGGAGACAAATATTATCATATAAGTCTTCCACAAACAACATTTACGTGGTCTAAACTCCCCTAATAAGAATGTTTCTATCACAGACTGATTGGGCATGCTTTTCTCTTAAATGTGGGTTGTGAGCTGTGACAGAAGATGCTTTCTCCTGAAGACATGACAGCTAGGGAATGATGAGACATGCTAGCACTGTGAACCAAGAGGGCAAATCTGAGCTCGAGCCTGGGAACCGTGCAGCTGCACAGAACTGAGCCTGTGCTGATCACTCGTGCCAGGAGGCAAGAGCTGCCCATGGGCAACAAGGACCTTCAGTCATGCCTTAGTTTGGGGATCTGCCTTCTGGAGTAGAGCTGTTTTGTGACCTGCCTGTTCATGCTACAGGCAAAGCTGATAAATGACTGTACCTGACAAGACAAGCATGCCCAGACTGCAATTGGATAACAATGCCTGGCTCTAGAGTCACTAGAGAATCTCTGTGAGGTGCTGGTCTGGATTCAGTCATCTATTACTTTTCATTTTTAAACGTTGTTGAGCAGCAAATTGGGGTGCAACACATAATAGTGAAACAAGCATCCCAAAGGAATAGAAAATGCTCTTTGCTAAAATATGTGAATGTGCTTTCATCTTTTACTTGTTTGATCAAATATTTATTTTGAACATGGGGGAGAAAAAGGACGTATGAATTTTGATTACAAAATATTTGTTATCTTCGAAGAAACAAGATCTAAAGGTTTTGAAAATAAAATATAGCAGCCTTATTTCAAGGCTCCCTTCCTTGAGGCTGCATTCTATGTAAGGCTACATCAACTCAGCTTTGAATTGAAGTACATTACTCATCACTTCATGCTATCCTTCAATAAAATAAAACAAACCCATAAAAGTTTGGCACCTGAGGACAGCAATGTCATGAAGAAGAGAGCCCATACCATGTGCGTTTAGGGTCCGACTTACAAGTTCTATGTAACTACACCTATCAAAAATTATTTAGCTACTATTCAAACTTTAAAACTCTTCCCTGCCTGTATTAAAAAAGTGCTGTGACAGTATGAAGTGCACTAAACTGTACTACCTTGATATAGGAAAAAAAAATTTGAGGAATCCCCTTGTTTCTTCTGTGAGTTGTTAAGAAACAAAGATTCTGTTGGTTCATATCTCATTAGGTCTTCTTTGTTTAAACCTTTACTCTGTATTGCTTTGANATATATATATATATATAAATTATGATTATGACAATCTTTCCCACTGACTGTTAGCATTTGTCATAATCCAAACCGATACCCTAGAATTCTGTCATTCAAAGGATGGAGAAAATCCTTTGGGTGTTTACCTGTTTTTCACAAGCAAAGATGGGAATCTGAATAAATATTTTAACTGGTAACATTATCACGAGGATGTCCATAAAAATTTGTTAATTTCAGTAGGGAGTGCAGCTATAATACAGCTTGATAGTGTTGCTAGAAAGAGAATATTTGTCTCAACAACTTGCCCTGATAAGGGAATTACAAAACAGTACTCCAGAAAATATTTTTTGCTACTTCATTATTAGTTGGCAACATGGTGAAATAGTCAGGAAATCTTCCTTGGGTTTTGTTGTTGTGAGGGTGAATCCAATGTTAATAAATTGAACTTTTGATACTGATAGAAGAGAATTTCATTAACAAATGCGTAGGTTGAGAAGTCACTTGTAAAGCCCTCCATACTGCAGTCACTCACTGCAAAGCCTCAGCTTAGTGTTATCCACGTGTAACGTATCACAGACACAATATTCTTCAGCAAAAAGTTTCATAGTTTTTGAACATACATTACTGCTTTTTNTTTTTTGTCAATGTTCATAGCTGCAAGCATCAGCAGCGAAACAAAGTTTAAAATTGTTGCTTATTAAAGAGTAGCTTAATCACCTCTAAGCAGACTTTGACACAGGGTTTTTTCCATATATATATATATATATATATAAATTATGATTATGACAATCTTTCCCACTGACTGTTAGCATTTGTCATAATCCAAACCGATACCCTAGAATTCTGTCATTCAAAGGATGGAGAAAATCCTTTGGGTGTTTACCTGTTTTTCACAAGCAAAGATGGGAATCTGAATAAATATTTTAACTGGTAACATTATCACGAGGATGTCCATAAAAATTTGTTAATTTCAGTAGGGAGTGCAGCTATAATACAGCTTGATAGTGTTGCTAGAAAGAGAATATTTGTCTCAACAACTTGCCCTGATAAGGGAATTACAAAACAGTACTCCAGAAAATATTTTTTGCTACTTCATTATTAGTTGGCAACATGGTGAAATAGTCAGGAAATCTTCCTTGGGTTTTGTTGTTGTGAGGGTGAATCCAATGTTAATAAATTGAACTTTTGATACTGATAGAAGAGAATTTCATTAACAAATGCGTAGGTTGAGAAGTCACTTGTAAAGCCCTCCATACTGCAGTCACTCACTGCAAAGCCTCAGCTTAGTGTTATCCACGTGTAACGTATCACAGACACAATATTCTTCAGCAAAAAGTTTCATAGTTTTTGAACATACATTACTGCTTTTTGAGATCTTCATAGAAAAAAAAAGAAAGAAAGCTTGACAGGTTGGTCCCAGATTTGAGTCTGTTAGAAAATGTACATTCAACGTTTGGTCTTCTATTCTTGATAAAAGATCAAGGTTCACTTCTGGGTTAGGGATGAGAGTAAACAAACAAACCATTGTACAGTTGTTTACAATCTAGTTCCCCCCCGTCCCCTATATTGTACACACAGTTCATTGTAATACTAAAGCAAAGCACTTGGTATGTAACTGGATTAACAGACTCCTTATAAGCCCTCAAAAATAGATTCAGTGTTTCTGAAAAGCCCATGTTTTTTTAAGGCCACGATAATCTGCCAAGAGTCATTTTGTCTTTAAATCAGCATAATTAATCTGATGTTTCCACCTCTGAAGTGATTCCTCTTCTTCCATTTCTCACAAGATGACCCAATGCCTCTCACTCTATCTGCGTGAACACTGGAGATCTTGAAGACTTGGCTGTCCCCTCACTACTTGCTTGTAGCTGTTGAGATCCAACGTTGTCTTGAACTACATTCACAGCGAAGAAGAACTTTGAGTATAATCTCTGATGAGGAGTGTGTCATATTTGGGGGAGGACGGGATACAGAGAGCTGATTCAGAAGCTGGAGAGCTGGGAGATGCACTTCCAGAGTCGATGGAGTCTCTAAAAGGAGAAGGAGGAGTTAAAGCCACCAACTCCTCCAGGTCTTGCTTGGCTGTTGGGGTCTCTGAAGTGCCCTCTTTGATGCTGTCATTTGAAGGTTTCCTAGCAGACTGAGAAGCGCCATTGACTTCAATGGCAGGAAGCGGTTGGATCTCTGCAAGCGTGGTCATTGTTGTAGGGAGCTGGATTTCCCGTGGAATCAGGTACGAAGAGCAGAGAGGAGCAGCCCCCACTGTCCCTGGAGTAGGTGTTGAAAGCATCATAGAGTTCAGCTCGCTGATATTGGCTGTGAAGCGAGTAACAACACTACTGATCTGCTCCATGAGGGAGCCTTGAGAGGAGCTGCTCCGCTGAGGAGGTTCTGACTGGAAGGTAGGGGCTTCATCTTCTGTTCGGCTGACTGAGGCAGTTCTGTGGCTCAAAGTGCTGATTGGTGAGGGAGTCTGTGGTCGGTACTGAGCTGGGTATTGCTCTTCGGCTTCCGAAACCTCGTAAAGCGTTTTGGCACTGGCCTCGGGAAATGTAGCGCTGCTACTGTGTCGGCTACTATCTGTGCTTTTGGAAAAAGGCTTGATCACTGCAGTTTGGTTGGGGTTCTCTTTTTTGTTGATGTGGACTGATAATCGCTGCCAAAGGTGTGCTCCTCGGCTGCTTTTCTCGTTCTGGGCCCAGGAAACCGATTTCCCATTAGAGCTGTAAGCACAAATAAGATAAGATGGTAATTCGCAACAAAGTTCAAAATATAACTGCTGTACCTATAAGAAAGGTATATGGTATTTCAGAGTTTATATATTCACCGTAAAGCTGACTGTAATTTCATCTATGTCTATTTATTGCAATATGTCTGTATCTGTCATGTACACACATGTATGTTCTAGGAAAACAAGCAATGTGTCAGCTCGTTTCACAGGCCAGCTGTGCACCCAGCCACCACCTGTCTTGTGCTAGTTCATGGCCACTGCTGACCCCTCTTGAGGCCCTTGGGACATAGGCAGTGTCCATCCTGGGGGAAAGAGCAGCTTGATGGCTTCCCTTCTGCTGGACTGGCATCAGGAAGGGGGCCTGTGGGACTGAGGGGTGCACAGAGGAGTGAGGAAGGATTAAATACTTGAAGAGAGTGAAAGACTTGGACTGGCTGGAGTGCAGAGTGGGTGTGTGGGCTGGCCTGGGAGCCTTCAGGGGTGAGGAGTTTGGTGTAGTGTTCTGAACATGGACTCCTGGTATGGGGACTGTTGACTGGGAAATGAAGAAGCGCAATCTGTTAAGGCTGGGAAAAAAATCTGTTTATGTCCCACTATTTGGAAGCATTGGAGCAATACACAGACAGGCGTTTTACTGGTTGTAGGTAATGGGTAACTTCTTCATCACGGTACTTGGCAAGCTACCTGCCACTAATTTTTTTTTTTTTTCAAATTGCAGGTCAGCTCAGAGAATGAAACAATGTTCATAGTAGGAAAGAAATATCAGACAAGCAGCTCCTCATGGTAACATGAGTTTGGAGACACCAATAAACATTTTGCTCCACTTTTCTGCAAAATGAGTCCTCTTAGGGTAAACTTTCTTTATTTCCTGTCATACTCTTTATCAAATTTAATTATTTATCTCCTCTCGATACCTAAGAAAAGCCTGCTGTGGACCTTATAAACGCATAGTATTTCCTTTTACATCTTCCTCCATCTGATGAGCTGGTGTTCACACATACATTAACATATAGTTCTTGGAAACAAGGAAGATATTAGAAATATTTGGTAGCTGAAACAGACAATGACTCTGAAATGATGTTAACAGGAAAAAACAGGCTACACATACAAATAAACATGATTTGTATACAAAATGTATCAAAATTTCAGACTATTTGCTTTGGTTTCCAAAACATTTGCTATAGCCATTTGGGATTTTTGAAAAGACAACAAGACAACGTTGGAGACCCTGTCAGATGCAAATTTGTTTTTTGTTTGCTTTTTAAATCTGCAATAGATATCCTCACATGTTGGCCTGCAGCATAACAGTTTGCAAAGCACATTTTTTTACCAAATACAGATGACTATATACCAGCCTTCATGTGGAGGCTTCCCTCTAACTACCAATTTAATAGCTCTTCTGGCTATTGCATGCTGATTGTAAAACCAAACCTGGTGGGTTCATGCCTGTGGTTACATTACATGAAATTAGGATGGATGATGTAACCCAACACATGCCAACAGATTTCCCCTTCAGAAGCAACTTGACAGAATCCAGTAGACGAACACAATGTAAAACAATGGGTACTTTAAGGGTGGGAGGACTTGGAAATGACCTGTTTAAGTACATGTGGATACACCCCTTTGCTGCAATGGTCACCAGGATATTATTTGTGTCTTGGAGTTGACTGTTAGACCCCTACCCCCAAAATGTGAGGCAAAACAGCGGGTGGCTTGTATCTTGCTGTTCAGACCTTCCTTCTGCTGTACCCCAATCAGAGCAAGGAGGAAAAGCAAACTCTGTCCTGTAGCACTGCTCACTTTGACTCTCTGAATCTCTGTAGGTCCAGTTCTGGACTGAGCAGGAGCTGGCACTATGTCTGGCAGAGTAAAACTGTTCCCTCTGAGGGCCATGCACTTTTTTCCTTGCAACACATACTCCGTGGGTGTTGAGAACTGTTTGAGAGCCCTGGCTCACTGGTCATGCTGAGTCCTGAGCTCCGTGGGAGTTCAGTGACAGCAGCAGTAGCAGACTTTTGTTTGTTTGGCAGATGAGATTTTGCCTCTAGTTCCTGTATGATGACCATGAAACCTTGTCCCAGGAGCTGCTGTGTTTGATCTGGATCAGGGAGGAGAATGACCTGGGACTTGTAACGTTGATCAGGCAGAAAGAGAGGACCCAGATCCAGTCCTGGATGTAGTTCTGGTGAGGTCTTAGAAGGACCTGTGACTGACCTGCCTGCTACAGGAGTGAAATAAATGCCATTAATATGAAGGATTAGTCAATGCAAATAGAAATACTTGCCCACAGAAAGTGATATATTCTAGCATCCCTCCTGACTTCAAGCACTGGTTTAGTACAGATGTTCAAATCCTTTAAAATGCACATAGATATTTTCGTGGCTTGAAAGTCAGATTATAAGAGTTTGTGAAGGCAACATGCTACTCCCTCTCTGGTCACAGGTAAGCAGATAATAATTACAGAGGGATATGAAGCTGAAGAACCATGGGAAGGGATGAAATCAGATTGCATCTAACCCTTTGCAAAGATGGTGAACTGTTAAATCTTCTGTGGAGGAAGTCACCAGCCTCCCAGAATCTGTTTGAGTTTGGGTTGATCTTGGCTGATACACTCACCCACTTCTTTTGTACTCTGCCCAAGAGTAATCTGTGCATGTGGCTCTCATGTTGATCCTAGGGCTCTGAAGGAGACCCAATGGCTGTATAATGTAAATTTTGGGCAGGAGTCTTGAAAGACTTGACCATTATTCATTGCAAATTCCTTGATATTAAAAACTGAATAGAATGTAAACACCATTCACTGAACAGGTGGTGGGGCACTGGAATGGGCTGCCCAAGGAAGTGGTAGAATCAGCATCCCTGGAAGTACTCAAAACTTGTTTGGATGTGGCACTTGGGAAAATGGTTTGGTGGTGAACACAGTGATGTTGGGTTTACAGTTGCACTTGATGATCTCAGAGGTCTTTTCCAACCTTCTTCATTCTATAATTTTTCAGTAAGGAGTGAGACCTATAGCTAAAGAATTTCTGTGTCAGAAATGAAGCCTATGCTTTGTCATCTTGCACCTACTTACTAGGAAGTCAACACTGGACTGGTGTGTGCAATAATTTATTGTCTCTGTGAAAGGAGCACCACTTGTTTTCTTATATTGGCATGAAACTGGGTTATGGATAAATTGCTGTGATAATACTTTAGGATCCTGCTTTAACAGCATAATGATTGGTACTCTGTCAAGTTAACTGGAAACCACACAATGCCCACAACTTAAAAATAGAGAAATAAAGATAGATCACAGACATAGAGTAGCGTGTCTAGGAATGGAATTGTTTACTTTTACTATGCCCAGCTCTGCCTTGACTCTTTAATGATGGGGAAATTTAGGATAGTGAAATTTTAGATTTTTCTTGTAAACAGCTTTTGGCTCCATCAGTTGAAGAAAGAAGAGTTACACTCCCAAAGGAATTCAACTACAAAATTAGACTTAATACAAATTTTTCTACCCTAGTCTGCTTTTCTACTGGCACATTGCACTGAATAGAGGAGAGGAGACTGCAGCAAACTTCAGTCAGTGATACCAAAATGTTAGCTATTTTTTTTCTTTTTTTTTTTTTGGTAAAACAAAGCCTTTTTCAGCACTTTTTTTTTTTTGTTTTTAATTTCTTTTCTATAGGTTAATTAGGTTCAGCTTTATGGACAAGAGAGATTTCCTGAGAACCAGACAGTAATTATTTCTCCATCATCTTTACTAAAAGCTGCTTTGATTTTGATAGACTGGCTTTTCCCCTGCCTGTTAGACCTACATATTATGTACAAGAAATGAAATTGGAATAAATGAGAGAACTTTTGAAGTAGCTGATATTTCAAATATTTATTCTACAGCTGTCCACTCGATGACAGAATACCAATTAGTTTTGTTTCTCATTTTTTCCCATTACAGAATCTCTTTAGAGACACTTGAGTTTTGTCTTTAAGGATTTTTTTCTGTTCATGAGAGGTAATAACTCCTTTCTATACACTTAAGTATAAAAAAAACCATTCCCTTCCCTTTATAAGTTTTTTTTTTTTTAACTGTCTAGAATGGAACACTTTGTCTTTTGTTTTGGTTGAGGTAGTAGAAGTTTTGTTGCTGTATTTTTTCCTCTGTAGTATGATTTTTTTATGAGATAGTGTATAGGTCTGCCACGAGTGTTTCTTTAGCCAGTTGCTAGTGAAGCAAATTTGCTTTGTAAGGTACTTCACAATCCAAAAGAAATGAAAAACAGGAGGATGAATTTACAGACACAGCAGCTGAAAACTCTCATATTTTAACAAGGGTGCCATTGCCATTAATTACCCAGAGCTGCTAAAATTAATTCTGATAGTGAATGCCTAAGGACTGGCACTGGGGACAGTTACTGAAAGCATATGCAATTTGAAAATAAGTCACTTAATATCTTTGAATGAACTAGGAAAATCAGTTTAAATTATATAATTCATTATTTTTTAAGAAAGCTTAGAATGCATAGCTGCAGAGTATTATTCAGCAGTGGAAGCCAAAAGATAAGTGGAACCATAAAAATGTAAGGGAATTTTTGTTCTATGTCACATATGGGTATCCAAATTTAAAATGATACAATTGCAAACACCTTGGACAATAATTTGATGGAGATGTTTGTGACATATTTGCAATCTGTCCTCATGTGACCACAATAAGGAAGGATTTCAAAGTCTTAAATTTATAAGTCCATGAAAGAAAGGTCATATTAAATTTGATGGGGCTAGAATTGGTAGCAAATTTGTGCCCAGATGTTTCAGTGGCTGAAGAGTTGAAATTAGGATATAGCTCCAACACAAGACTTCTTGTGTCTTTAAGGGAAAAGTCTTCCTGTGTTATCCCCAGAAGCAGCTGGCAGTGATAAGCAGGATAAACTTCTGTACTTGGCTTAGCCCATATAACTTTCTGCCAAAGAGAATTCTTGTTATTTGAAGTAAATAGTAAGAACCTGTTCTCCTTTTAGACTCCTCTGCTGAAACCTTATTAAAGACTCAATGATATAATTAGTCTGCCTGAAAGGGATTTGTGTGCTATCTGTAGACTTAATTAAAATTTGATTCTTCATAAGGGATGATATGTGTGTGTGTGTGTGTGCCTGGGATGAATTCAAGCAGGGGAAAATATGCATTTTCTTTCATCTTGTCTCTTGCAATCTCAGATCATTATTTCTTTTGCTTGTAGTTACCCAAGTTATTCATCCCTGGGAGAACGCATGTGCCTTGCAACATGCTAAAAACACTGAAATGAAATAAGTGGTAGAAGAGGTGAGCTTCAGTATACAACTATGAAGAAGCAAATCATAGTTTCTCCCAGAAATATAGGACAACCTGGATAATTGGATGCAGAACCAAAGATGTCTGAATTAGGTCAGTTCTACCACTGAAATGCTTTATGTTGTTGCCATTCCTCTACTTTTAAAAAGCTTTTAAGAAAAACTCTATGTGCTTATGTAATTGTTTCCGTAGGTAAAAGACAATTCTGCCACACACAAATAACCTGCTAGTGATACATCACCCAAGTTATTTAGTTTAAATTAATCCCATTCTGCTTTTTCTATGGAAATAATGACGACAAAACAGAAAGGAAAAATGATACAAGGAAAAAAAAGAAAAAAAGTCATGTCCTGAGCTCTAGAAATAAAAATGTTTTGTAATTATTTTTCAGAGAAGCTTTCTGTTGTGAACAGCAATACTATTTATATTACTCCATAAATCATAGACTGTTGATTCCTCCTTTCTTTATGAAAATCCCAGCTGACATTTATATGAGTGACTTTAATATGTAAGTATGAAAGACACTACAAAGTGAGAGAGAGTTGATGGACAAAACCTTTGCCAGTGACCTCACAGTGCAGCCACCAGTGATTCTAGTTCTGGCAGCTGCTTCAGCAGCATGCCTGGTTAGATTGGGAAATGGAGGGTCGGGTATCTGAATGAAACATTTCTACTACATCAGTGATCACTACCCAAAATACAAAAATCATTCTGGTATGAGATGTATCTTCTTTCCTCTGCTATCATGATCTCGTTGTGATTGTTGATTAAGGTTACTAGAGCTGTGTTGTGCTTTTTGTCTGAAAAATGCCCTTTCAAGCACTTCTGAACATACCTCTGCTACACTGGAAGACTCTATTCACAGGGTGGAGAGAGGAAAATGACACCTCCTGAACTCTGAGCTCTGCTGCCTGATGCAGAACACACTTTAAGGGGTTTTCAGCATTACTTGGTCAACACAATTTTTTGTTATTTTCACTGCTAAAGTTATGAAACTAAAACTGGGAAAAATAGAAACCATTACCTTACCTGGCACTGAAATCAAGTATACAAGCAGTGCACAAGAAAAAGAAACACAACACACACACAGAAACAAAAAGCCAACCAACTAACCAACCAATCAAAAAAAAAAGTTTACTCTCCCAGTTGTATCTCCAAAGTCAAGAGCTGATTTGACTTCTATCTTCTGCAAAGAGCATGCAAATGGAGGATTTTTACATGTTTGTAAATGGAATGTTACATGCCTGATAAGTAATTACAGAAGTGGTTTTGCACACAGGACTTATCAGCAGGAAAATTGCTCCTGTGAGTTATTTAGCAGTTTCTTTTTCATTGCATTTAATCAAATCAAAAATGTATATATTATGCAAGAAATGCAAAAGAAATGATGCTGTGATGCCTGCTTTGTGAAAGCTTCATAAAGCATCTCATTCCACAATGTATTTTATCATGTAGATGTGAATGATACTCAGAGGTGATGCAGGATGTCATAACTTCCATAATTAGAAATAGCCTTACAAGGCATCACATAATGTATCCACTAGTTTTATTTTTATGTCATTTTTCATCTTGAAAAATCCAGAGCTACTTGTAATACTAATATAAAGGCATCATTAGGCCCTGATGTGGAAAATGTCCACACCAGGCTGGAAGACAAATATAATGTTGCACGAGGGATTTGAGGACATGAGCTGAACAACACTGCCCAGTATGAACTGCATGACATTATTTAGACAGGAAGACATTAAGTGGGATTTGGTCAGTATCATGGGACCTCTGTCCCATGAGATGATGAAATTTTTTCATCATTCACAAATTATAAGGCCTGTGTATCTGTCTTTTTCCATCTGCTTTTCATCTCAGTGACTTGTAGCACTGGTCTGATACTTACTGGGACATGAGAATGGTACCTACTTTCTGTCCTGCAATGTTTTCTCTGGGAGATTCCCAGGCTATTCAATGGCAACTCTGCTGAGCTCACAAAATTGGACAAGGACCATTGGTCAGAACATTGTGGCTGGAGACAACAAAACACAGCCATCAAATTCAATTGCACTCTCTGTTAAGCAGCAGGTGTTCTTAACTGTTTGACTAGGTCTTGCAGCTGACAGTCTTGCTGTGGAACTATTAGACTGACACAGTTTCCAGTCTTTTTGACTGTTAGGGCATCCTCTTTAACAGGAACCTTTTTCTCCTCTCTACTTGACTCAGATCGATTACAGTCTGGAATGCAAACAGATTCTTCACTGTGAAGATATAAAAAAAGAAATTTTTCAAGAGTGTATATATGGCCAGGTAAAACAGACCTGAATACTGTACAACAAAATACAGTTGTTGGACAATTACATGTACCTTCCACTCTTCAAAGCTCCATTATATATTGATTGCCGATAGCTTTTAAATGAATAATAAATATTTCTGAAGGCGATGCAATGTAAGGAAATAAAAAAATCCAGATGACACATAGACAAGAAACCGCTCCAGTTGACAAAAGAGTATACTCTGTGTACAACACTCAGCAATTCATGTTTCTGATGATATGTTAACTGCAGAAGCCCTCAGGTGTGTGCTATGTGGTGTGAGTGTTGATGGCCCTGTGTGTGTGTGTGAATTCTGTACCCAAGGGAAACACAGCACTGTGCAAGTGTCTCACTGAATGCCCTCCTGTAATGATAAAATTTCCCAAGGGATGTAAAAAGTGGGAAAAGTGATGGTATAATTTGGTCATCCTGTGCTAAAAGGTTACATTTATAAATATCCTACAGGGCTTGATAAGGAATGGGTAGATTTTTTAATAAATGGTAAAATGGTTCTTACACTTAGCGGAACATAACACAATGACACAATGCTTCTTAAGAGTGTTGTTTCATGAAAGATGTCTAACCATCTTTGGCATGTATATGCTTATTCATTTATAAAAGCACATGTATGGAGAAATGAAATTTCTGTCCCATGGAAGAGTTCAACTTCTGGAAATCTGGCTGTACTGAATTGTTGAAATTTCCAAGTATTTCACAGAATTAAGTAGTTTGAAGTATTTCAATAGAAAAACATCAAAAGGCCATACTAAAGCAGTTAATCCCAGTAACATTGAAAAAAATGTCTTATTTGCTATTCATTAACTTATAACATTAGTTCTTAATGTCATGCAAAATATAATGATAAAAATGAAAATAAGTACATTAAATTAAATGAAGAAAATTATGAAAAAGATGTTTTAAACTATATTTAAACTTACTTTGAAATCTTTACTTAAAGCTACTGTAAAACTCAGCACTTTTCCATAAGATATTTTGATTGAGAAGAACCAACCTTTTCGTACTGAGTTTTTCGTAATCAGTTTTTCTCTGCCCCCTTAAAAAGTTCTTTTGGTTAGACTTAATGTAACCCCAATATGTAGCAGACCTACCCTTACTCCAGGTTTGAATGCTGCTTCTTTTTATCTGCCTGACTGCCTTAATGAGTCAGGTGTAAGATTTCTCCTCCCCAAAACACCGTACTACAACAACATCACACAGGACATGTGGTTCAGATCACTGGAATGAACATGGTACAGGGTTTTTTTGGTAGTCAGATGAAACACAGAAATCAGCAGTGGCAAGTTCTTTTCTAAACATACTTCATGGGATACACAGGAATTACAGACAGAGGATCTAGCCTGGAATTATCCAGGGCTGCTCCTTCTGTTCACAGACATATCACACTGACCTAAGGCCACTTGCTCTTTGCTTACCTGGTCATTGTAGCTCGCCCACCATTCCCCATACTCCCTTTTGGGGTGAAACACTCTATTTCCGACTTGTGCGGGGGGGCCAGTCTCCTGCCTTTGTACCTAATAAATCACGACAACAACAGGAGCAAACAGAGAGAAGTGATTGTGTGCTCAGCTTTCTTTGACAGCTGCTGTGAAAAGGGCCATGCACAAGAATGTTACCGTGGCTGTGGTAGAGAAGAGTGCAAAGCAGCTGTGGGAGTGGTGGAAAAACTGCATAAAACCCCAGACCAGTGTTAAAACAAACAGGGTTATGCAGGACAGGTGCTCACCATTTTCTTTGTGTATATCTATAGCTGTATCTCTACATAGGAGGAGCCAAATAGTTTTACAGAATAAATAACATGCTAACATTTTAATATTTTTTGGAGTTAGACCAAAACAGTTAGAAACAGTTTAAGGGAAGCAACACTTAAGTTAAGAATCAGTGGGAAATCACTGTTGGCCATGTTCTCAGTCCTAACTTATTTCCCTGGTCCTACATCTCTGTAATACATGCGTGGCTTGTTCTACTTTTCAAAACAAGCACCAGTGCAGTGGATTGGTTGGGTAAAGTTTGTGTGGGCTCACAGTTCGTGTTAGGAACGGGACATCCTCTCTCCACTGACAATGAATAGAAGTTAGATGACTTACTGAGATCAAGACATAAAGTGAGATCAATCCCAAACCCAGAGCCCAGTGCAGTGCTATGCCTGTTTTATGCACAAGATGACACACTTAGATGAAAAAAAATCACTTGGATAAACAGTTTAATACTTGATCATCTAATTAATTCATGGATGGAATACAAGATAAGACATGGTCGTTGTTTACTCACTGAACACTCAGTTGGGATGTGAATAATGTGGAAGTCTCATACTTTCTCTCCTCCCAGCAGTGAACTTCATTCTAATTATACAAATTCTTGTGCTAGGTGTTGACATACCTATTTAAGTCCTTTAAGAAAAATTTGGGCAAAATACCTGCATGTGTCTTCTCAAAGAGATTGTGATATCCCTCACCCAAATCCTATGAACTGCCCACTATGTAGGCATTTAACATACGTCTGTGGGGAAGCTTGTGCATTTAACACAATTAAAGTCATAGAATGATGGACTTTTTTGTCACTTGTTCATTAATGTGATCTAGATAACAAAAGTACCATGAAGAGAATTACCTTGTAAAAGAGAAAGAACCTGAATACAGAGAAAGTGAACTAAATATTGGATGCAGTTGTAGTAGACTCTTAGATGCAATGGATTGCATAAATCCCTGATGAAGAAGCTTAATGAATCTGAGAGGGAACCAGAGATAGCAAAATGAGGTGTGCAAGTGCAAAGTCCTTTGGTTTACAATTATAACCCTACTGAAAGGAGGAACAACAGCAACTTTGCAGACTGGCTACCAAGGTTTTAAGACAATCCAGAGTGTGGTATATGTAGTGCTCCCTGATAGGCACGAAACTCGCACAGCACACATACGTACTAAATGGAAGTTGATTCCTAGAGTAGAGGAAAAAGTGGATGGGCTTAGAGAGCAAATAAATTTATTGGATAATACAGATGAAGTCAAACTGGACTGTACAAAATTAATTAGGATAGCCAGAGAAAAAGAGGAGAGAGAAAAGAATGTGCAGATACTTCACAGGAAAGAAAAGGAAATAAACTTGGAGTGAAGGCGTTAGACATCAAAGAGAGTAGAATTTAGGAGGAACAGGATGGAAACACAGTTATGTTTAGACTAAATAACCAAAAGAGATATTTTGTCTAGAAAGGTAGAGGGAAAAAAATCAAAACTAGGAAAACTGGGAGATTCTAAATGCTCATGATAAGCAGGATTATAGAAAGTAGCTAATAAAAGGAAACAAGAGGTAAATGTCCTTGGTTACCCCATCCTGAAGAAGCCCAGGTTAGGATGGATGTGACCCAGATAAATAAATTCACACAATTGTCCATTTCAAATTAGCATAAATTCCACTACCATGAAAATCAGCAGAGACACTGCTATGAGTCTCTCAAGTTTATCCATCCACTCAAGAGCAAATTGCACCATCAGAAACAACACGTTGTCTCATAAAACCTCAAAGTCTAGAGCCATAGTAACTGCTGTGTTACCATTCATTCAGTGCTAAATGTCCATGAAAACAGTGACCAAACTCTAATCAATCCTGCTGGTGTGGAAAGTACGTCTAACTGTTGAAAGGAAGCGGCGAAATTCTTTGAGTGACTATTCTGGAAAGGCACACCAAAAGGTTCTGCACAAAATGTTTTCAACTCTCAGAGCAGACACAGGAAATTACTTTGGCTCAGAACATCTTGCATTAGCAAAATATCCTCTTCCAGGTTGTTAAAATCAAGGATTGCCTTGAAACAGCCAATCTGTTGAGAGGGAAAACCCTCAGGCATTTCTTTGCAGTTGACATAAGAAATACTAATGTGGAAAGTAATTGAATATTTTGGGTTTAGGCATAAAACACTACAGTGTAAGCAGTATTCACAAGAGCAAGTTTATTTTCTCCTTTTCTCCAGCTCCAAGACTATATATTGGTTAGAAAAGAGAGAGAGTACTTTGATTCTGTGGAGAAAGGTAGCTACTAAATCCTGTTAAAGGATTTAAAATATTTTGGGTCATCTCTAAGTGTTTTTCTCATGTCTTTTGGTGGGAAATTGTGATCTGTGTAAATTTTTTTGCACAGGAGTAAGTTTTCTTATGGAAAATATTTAATGACAAATACTATGTTTTATAGGTGTTGATCAGTGACAGAAAATTTGGGAAGTAATTCCCAGTAACTCAGTCACTGCAGAGCTTATCCATTTGCTAAATGCTTGATCACATCACTTGATCTTACACGGAAGTGCTCTGCTCTCTGCAGAGAGTCTTACTGGGGAGAAAGAAACTCCTGGGCTGAGAAACCATGACTGCACTGCCTTGGTTTTTAGTGAAATCAATGTACATGTCATACATGGTAGGAAACATCAGTGAGACTGCTCAAGTTTGAAGGACTACTAGACCTTCCTCTGGCCTTCTTCACCTCCCAACAAAACTCCTCTTGTAGATCAATATTAATGGATACTCTGGGAAACAAAGGGGAAATATAGGTATCGTCATCATGAATGAGATCAGTAGTGATTCACTAAATCTACAGAAATCAGCTTTTATGTATGTGTCGGTATAGATCCCTACATCATTTTTGGTTTTTTTCCTGTGCTGACAAGTCTCTTGATGAGGGCTTTTTTAGACTGTGCCCTCACAGTAGATCCAGTGCAGCTGTCCTTGTGGTCTTGACTTCATGCCAGGGTGAGACACATCTTTGTCTATGGTCCCTTGTACCTCTCCTTTTTCCAAGTCTCCATGCAGAAGGTGTTGGATACCTTGATCAGCAGCACATTTCATATGGTTGTCCATCCCCTATCTGGAGGATCTTGGCAGGCTGGACCTAGATGTTGTGCCATAGCCTACATTTGTGAATAATTTGGTCAAAGACATTGTCGAATCCTTGAAAAATAATCTATGGATAGGAAGTGGATGGTAATGCACAGGTTCTGTTAAAACATCCACACTACACATTTTGAGGGCTTTCTCAAAAGACAAGAGCTTGCAATAGCAAAATGTAGTTTTTTTTAAAACAATCTGTTCTCTGAAGAAAAAAAAAAGCGATTGTAACCCAGTTTTTACTCTTCAGCATAAGGGTTTTTTTTCTCTTTTTAGTAGAAAAGTTTAACTAACTGAAGTTATCTCAGGGTATCTTTAGGTTTTTAAAATGCAAATCAAAAGTCGTTTATTTAGTTGAACATAGAGAGCTGTCATCAATTCCTATTTCAAATGCAATCTTATTCTGCCATGCAGAAGTGTTATTAATTATTGCACACCCAATATGTGCTTGACATGGTTAACTTACATAAAAACAATATATTTTACCTGCAATATTCCTTGTTCTTGATATTAAGAAATGATGAAGAACTTACATTTCATAGCAGCAGAATTAATGCTAGCCTTTAGACTAGGTAAGACAATATATGCTTAAAGATTTCTGCATAAATGCTAAAGAATGGAATATAAAAAATATTTATTATTTTTACTCTAGGGGCTGCTTCGAACTATAGACATACCGTGTTCTTGAAAACTGATTTTGTGAGATTGGTCATGCTATCTTGAAGTTGCAGCATGTTGCACTGAATATTTTGAAAGGGTCTCTGTTTATTGTGTGAAATACCCCCATTTATGTAATGGTTAAAATAAATTGTAGGTTATTAAGCATGCCACTTTATTCATTTTTATAAAAATCAACATATAAACATTACTTGCTTATTAGCACAATTTCAGCAAGTAAAATTGCTTTAGAGCCAAACTTACAATTTATTTTTTTTTCAAGTGCAGCAAAATATTTTATTTTTTTTAAAGCTTATTCTAATTAAGCAATCATATGTAATTGCAGCTGGTGAATTAAAATGATATTTTTGTTGGAATGATATACAAAGCATTATCCTGGCTCAAGGAAATATTAGACTGATAGCAAAATATTACCAGTCTTTTTAATTCCTCTTTTTTTACTGAAATGTTTGAAGTTGTACAGGATTTTCATATAGTGGGGTCTTACCTATATAAACATTCAATATATAATGCTATAGTCAAAACTATAGCAGATTAAAATAGATATGTAATATAAACATATATAACAGTTATATCTTTGAGCAGACATCTGCCCTAAATTTCAGTTACAGTCATGAAAAGGTATCTGGCACCAAACAGAGCTCTCAGCCAGATGAAATGCCATGTCTTCCACATCAACATTCAGGATACAAGTACAAACACCATTCATTACAATTCACACAGGTGTTCCCACAGTGGCTGACTGCTTCGTGACTTGGTGGACCTTGGAAGGAGGAAGGTGCACGTCCTAGTCTTCTCTTTATCAGATTAATTACTGTGCATCAAATTAATTACAATGTCAGTTTTTATCAAAGTTTGCTGTAGAAAGAAGCAGAAGTTCCTGTGGTAGACAAACCTGGTAGACAGGACCTGCATTGTGCATGCTAATGAGCATGAGACCATCTGCATGGCTTCCCTGGGTGCTCTCCAGCATGTGTGATAAGGACAGTAGTGATACAGTACATGGTGCCATTATTTTGTCATCAGAATTTTGGGAGACAGGCTTGAAGATGAAAAAAAAATGTAAAAGGGATAAATACAGCTATTAAAAACCAGAAAATCTTCTTTCCCTAAATAAATATAGAACTGTTTGGTCCCATCTTCACTGTTCCTTCCTTTTCTTTTTTGCAGTACAGTAGCAAGACTTCATTCTGCAACCTAAAGCATATGTGGGTAACAGTAGGTGGGGAACTGCTCACAATGTATTTAATTTGCAGTCTTCAGTGATGATATTTGTTTCAAAATGATGGTGACAGTGTCTTAATAATATAAATAATGCCAAATATTAGGCTTGAAGACATGCTCAATTAATGCAGCCAAAAATTATATCAATTAATCAATTAATTAAATATCAATATTCTAATTAAATTTGAGGGGAAAATTCAAAGCAACAACACTAGCATTGTACAAAAAACCCATTGTAACTAGGTCATTCAAGAGTATAAATTCATTATACAGATGGAATGTTTTAGCAGTAATTTATCAAAAGCTTTCAGTAATACCTTTCAGTGAGTTTTATAAAATATTCTTCAGTCATTTCAGAGTATTTGAAGTTTAATTAATCACAGTATCAAGCTTGTCCAAAAAGACACCAAGACTAAATTATTAAAGGAAAAGTGAAGGACTCAAATCATTCAGTAATCTCTCAATCAAAATTTTTGTAGCATATTAGATTAAAATAGCTCCAAATGATCTATTTGGGAACTGATTCATTAATAAATGCAGACTAATCCATCAAAAGGATAATGACTTTCTCTGAAGAGTCAATTTTTTTATCCGGAATGTATCAAAATTCAATATTAGCAAGGCTATGAAGCAAACAAATAATATCTTGTATCACTATGCCCAGATTTTCTTTTTTAAAATAAGAACAATGTCCTTTAGGCCAAAACTCTACCTCATATAAATTTTTATCTCCTTTACTTACATTAAGTCATGTAAGAAGCTTAGACCTCACGTTTTTACCATCAACAGAGGTATCTAACCACATTTGTGCAATTTGTAATAAAAGGTCCCATTAAAATTAACTTATTTTTTGGTAAGTAATGATTTTTCTGACATCTTTTGCCCTACAGTAATATGTGGTCCTGTTTTGCTCAGCTTTTCCACTTTTCAGTTTCCACAAGGATTTATTGCACTGAGGTGGGCAATAGCTAAAAGCTGATCACTGTTACAGCTCAAAGATGGGGCCAGTCATTTCTAGAATGTAATTTCTTAAGCATTAGTTCTCCCAGTTCACATTCTTTGATAATCTCCCAATTAATTCTCTGTAAACACAAGAGCTGATTAGAAACACTCAAAATCACCTCTAAATTATCTCTTTAGTCTATAAAACTTCAGGATTTTAAATAATGTCCCCCATTTTTTTTCCATGGTAAAATAAAACTGGAACTGGAAAGACATTTTATATAAAGCTATTATTATAATAGCCTGGTGGGGTATAAGACAGGTGGGCTGCAACCTCTCCGCTGCCACTGACTGACACTGAAAATCATTTTACTTTTCACCAGGCTAGAAAGTGACTCTTTTTTCCCAATCTTTTTTTTTTTTTTTTTTTTTTCTCCCAATCAATATTTATTTTATACAAGACAGAATGGCTCCACCAAGCTCCAGTAGGAAAGCAACCCATGCTGTCATATATCACAAGCTGCTGATATTATTCCATACAACAGGTTACTCACTAGTCTTGAGCTCAGTCTTGTGGGATTACAACCTCTTCTGTATTCAGTTTCATGTTTTCCATGTCTAAATCAATTCAACTACCTGCAGAAGCTGCAGAACCAATAACTTTTATGAAACCTGTGACTGTTAGTCTGGAGTTAAGTAAAGATGTGTTTTGCCTAGTTTTCCAGCCAATGGACCTGATGGAGTGTTAGTCTTAGTGTACTGTATGACAGTCAGATCACCAGGAGTATCTCAGCCCTTTGCTTATGAAAATTTTGAGTGTGAATCTATAGGCTGTGTCCTGGAGAAGTCTGGTAAGTAAACAGTTTTTAAAAATTAGTTTGGAAGTGAAGTGTAATGTTCTTTTATCATGGTTCAAAGTGTGTCAGAGAAATTGTTCAAGCTGCATATATATGAGGACAAAAGTGGCACTTGCACTAGAAAAATGTGTCTCAATAGGATATGCTAGGGCAGAAACTCAGGATCAGTACCTTTCTCAATGGGTCTGCATGTGAGGAATGATAACCAGCTTCAACTTTCCACAAAAATCTCTCAGTTTTTCTTGTACTCCATCTTCTTTACACAACTAAAAGCTCTGTGTCAAACAATGGAGCCTGCTTCATATTTCAGGCAAGTTGCTGAGGTATAGGGGCTGAATCTTTCCCATTTACATTTGAAATACTCATGCTGATAATGCACACATATAGTCCAAAAAGGTTTGATCACAGTTTGATGGCCATGAGTTTATATCTATCTGCTTATTCATGTATGTGGCTCTCAGCCAGTGAAAAGTTGATATCTGGAAAATGGGAATTGCATGGGTTGCATCCTGGAGCCCTTGGCATGGTCTGTGTAACAGTGGCAGAAGTTTACTCTGATGGGGATTCCCATTTGTCTGGAAAATCAATGTCTTCCCAGGACTTTCTTCATAATGCAACACAGCAGTAGTGAAACCTTGAAGTTGTTTTCACATTTTCGATTCACTTGGTCTTTTTCAGTACTTTATGTGGATTTCAATCATATTCAACATTAGAAGTAATGTTTTTAAAATTTCCTGTGGAAAAAAGAGTGGACTTTTTGAGATACTTAAACTCAGGCTTCTGAAAAAGCTCATCCTAAGATTTTGGTGATGAAATATGGTGTGAAAATGCATGATATAATACTTAGACTGGAATGTTTCTAACTATGGATGACAGCTTCTAGACTTATCCAAGAGCATTTTCTTATTTTCTGGTCCAAAATAGCTCCTGCTTGATTTGTAGCAAAATACCTACAGTCAATCATAAGCAGGAAAACAGAATAGAGAAGGGAGAAAACCAGCTGATCTGTGCAGAAGCAGAGCATGCAGTGTGATGGTACACACCTGTTTCCAAAATATTTCATTATGGCACAGTTTGGGACTGCCTGATGTCTAATTATGCACTAACTATAGACACTGGTGGTCCAGGACTGAATCCAATTCAGTGAAAAAAAAAAAATCTACCTTGCTTACCATGTTTTCTTCAGAGGAGAAATGGAATGACAATTAACAGCATGTAAGCCCAGGCACCTGATGGGTTTTTCTGATGTACCTGTGCAGCACTTGAGAGGATGAAACCTGATTCCAAGATGGATGTGAGAGCATCTTTGTTTCAGTTTAGTAAGATAAAACAAAATGATAGTGATTTATATAATAGAAATTTTCTGGTTCCCCTAACGGTGAGTTTGGCTCCCTAGGACAAGGGATCCCCAGTCCTGCATGGAAGCTGTCATGCTATCACTTCTGCAGATGCATACAGAGCAGTTCATGCTCAGTTCTGTAATCATACGCTGCAGGACCAACTTCTTAAGTGGATGAGACAATACTTTAAAAAAACAGTGAGTAATCTGCTCAGTTCAACAGCCACAGCTTATGTTTAAATACTTAGAAAATACTTCATCACATAGTAAATCCTAGTAGAATAAAGTATGACTGCCACAACCAACTTATTAAGCTTCAGTCTCAAAAAGATTTGTGAGAGAACTGTCTATGATAAGGGTGTAGAAATTTATGTGCATAGTTCTTCTGTTGTCTAGTACTGTGCTGTTCACAGCTGTGTGGAGTAATTAGGCACAAAACACAGTCAATGTATCTTAAATGTACCAAACATTATCTACCTCAGCTAGTGATGATTTTTTCCTTTAGAGTGATCATAGCTACCTGCCTGGGTTGCAGATTGAAAGTTTTGCTCAACCTTCTGGCTTAGTTACTCATTAAGATGATGATCTGTCTTGTTTTGTTTCAGGAGGGTACTTTTGGCTTGTGCTGGGCACCTATAGGCTTCTCTCTTTTGAGAAAAATACTGGAAGGATTTAAAAATCTTAGTTAGCATATATATATGTGAAAGACAATATTTAGGGAGGTTTTCAACACTTTGCTAGTTGCTTCTAAACTCAGAACAGTTTATTACTTGTTGTAAAGGAAAGAAATCTTGCCATTCTTCAGGTAGTTTTGGGGAGATGAGTGTGAAGCTTGGAAAATGGAGCATGTGTGCTTTGGCACATTTAAAGACACCTTCCAGAAGACATAAACTAGAGGTAATTTTTTGTGTGAAATCTAAGAGGAGCTTTTAAACACCTGCACTATTCTCCTAGACCAGGGTGACATGACTGAGACCCTTTGGTGTGCGGTCCTGAATAGAAATATTGTAATAGAAATATCATAATATCAGCTCTTGCAGCAGAAATATACAGCCTTTGTATATTCCATGTGGAATAGCAAGTTCTTTGAGAGTGAGGAGAGGATAAATTAGCCCTGTATTTTCCACCCTTGCTAAAAGGGTGTGTAGCATATGTGATAATAATTCCTTTTACCTCAAGGAATGATTTACTGAGTATATTTATGGCCTTCCTAGTTTCTATAAAACTAACTGGTATGACGACTGGAATCAGAAATTCCAGATGCCTCTCTACACCAGTTTTATGTCTTTGACTCCAGCCATGTACTCTCCTTTGTGAAGTCACTTCTGATGGTGTCAGGTTCGTTAGCCCTACCTTAAATGAGGGCAGAATATCTTTTGGTGAGTACTGAATCACTGAATCACAATAGCCTACATAAAAAGGTTTTCATTTCACTGGGAAATGAATAGTTATACTCTCTCCTTCTACATATTTCAGTATGGGAAAATTCATTCCCACACACAACCACAGCTTGCCTGAGTTTTTTTAATTGAAAAAACATCCTATGCAAAAAATCATGTAGGACTGTAACAGATGCATTGCTTTATTTAGGCAAAAGCAGTCTTGTTATCTGTCATTTTGTGGCTGCTGTGAAAGCTCTGAACAGCACTTTGGCATTATCTGTTTGACAATGATTTGATGCAATACTACACTGTGCTATAAATTAGTGTCAAGAAGCAAAATGCTAATGATAGAGGCCCCTCTATGCACTGGTGACTTAAATAGCATGTTTCTTAAAAATTCAACAGTGACTCACTCTCTTTTAAATAAAACCCCTCTGAGCTATTTAAATGATGTCATGAAGTTCTAGTGCGTATTTCCTTTTATTCTAAATATTTTGGTGTTTACTTCAATAACTATCCAAACAATCCTTTGAGCATTGTACCGAGTAATGATTGAAACCTATTGCTTTGTGTAACCTGATTTTTTTCAAAGAAGTGTTTCATTATCAAGTAAAATGGTGGAAGTCTGTCTGCTCATTTTCTACATGAAATGAAACTGAAGCTGACAGTGTTTTCTGTTCTTTCTTGGATATTATACCAGACCTAAGCGAAGTCCTGAGCACCAATTTAAATGTACTCATCACCTTTTAGAACTCTCTTTCATGTAATCAAATTGGCATTGATTATGGGTCGATGGACTCATGCTGCTCTTGGATGCCTAGACCCTTCAGGCGTGCACTGACTGAGCACTACTGAACTCAGTGGCACCATCACAGTTTAATGGGCTGGGGATTCAGACACATGTATCAAGAGGATCTTCTTTGCTACACTGCTGTGCAATGAAGAACACTGCTGATGACATAAGTTTTTCCCCAAGTTTCAAATGCAAAGTTCAAGTTCTTTGTATCCAGGCAAATATGTCAATATATCAGCTTTCTGTTACCATTTTCATCCCTACACACACATACCGGGCACATCAAAGCCCTTTTGGATTGAAGTCATTCCCAAGACAGTGCTATTGAAAAAGAAGCCTTTGTTGATGATGATCTATTATATTTTGCTAATATCTCCCTACTGCAGATTTTATCTACACACTAAGGGATATAAAGAAATTAAAAGAGAGTCCTCAAAAAGAGAAAAATGCATCTTGTCATTTAGAATATTTAATAATGGGTGTGCTTTTTTCTTTTCAGAATAAAACAGAGATTTTAAAGTAACATCTTCCCAAACCAGACCTAAATGGATGACAAAAAATTCCTTCCCAAGACCAAGATCTTTCTGTCATCTATAATTTCATCTTGTTGAGTAAAAAGGTTGCAAGGTGGCAAATGAGTTCTGCTGCAAAAGTGAAGGAAAATAATAATGATATCAAAGAATGCCTTCTAGTGAAACATATTTTGAAGAATGACTCTTTTAACAGTCCAGAAAGTTGCTATAGGCTTCTAATTCAAATACCTCAGGTCATTTATACATAGAGACAGAAGCTGCAGAAAAGGATATTTCAGGAAACCATCACTTAATCTGCAAAATGATTTATCATTTGAAAATATCATCCTACCCTGCACCTGGAAAGGAACTGGGAAAAAACCCCATCATTAACTGATCGTAAGCATAAAATATGTTGTAATAATAGACTGGCCATTTTTGTACCCCTTCAAAATCTCTGAAAGAGAATCATTAGTAATATTCTGACAAAAAAAAATCACTTTGGCATAATATATCCTGCAGGTATTACTAATAAAGTTCTCCCTCAGGTCTAAATTATGGTTCACACATAAAAGGAAATACAAATTGTCCTTGTTCCATGCCAACTGCAGTTGTGAACATTGACATGTCTGGAAATATTCATATTATAAATCCTAAAATCCATGTGTATTTCAGTGAGGAGAAAAATCTAGGTACATGTCACTTCCATACTAGACATACATATCTGAGGAATGACAAAATTGCTTCTTTGCAGTTTTATATTGACAGAATTTTTGTTTATGCCAGCATAAACAAAAATTATCCTTATAGCACCTATACCAAAAGTGACAGGATCAAAGGATGAAAGCCAACAACTGGGCAAGGTGCACACCTACAGGTTCTGGCTATGGAGCAGAGCACTTTCCACTCCAGAGCTCTCCTTTCTCTTTAGCGTTCAATTGAAGCAACTTTTATACATTGAACATACAAGCTGTCTTCATGATTACTGAATTGAAATAGTACCTCAGGAAGAAACAAAGAAGTACCTCATAAGGGAGTATCTGTTCAATGGCAGGAAGAGTAGACAGAGTGGGGCCTGTGAGCAGCTGGATTTGTTAGAGTTAGGAGGATGTTTACAGAAAAAGGTAAGGAAGAGAAGATGGGTGAGGACAAAAAGAAAGAAATTAGGAAGAGATAGCATAAGAAAGGAAAATCAAGGGAACAGGAGATAAAAGGTGTAACAAAAGAGTTATACAGAATAAATCCTCAGATGCCTTAGAGTGGCTGCTCACGATGACTCTTGTGTTTAACACTCCACCTGGATTATGGAGCTCTAGCAGCAACCCTGTTGTCTTACTGCTGTCAATAGAGGCAAAATACAGACACTATGAAGTTCATTTAAGGGAAAGAAATTGTAAATGGGTGCATTCAGGACAAGGCAATGAGTTGTTTCTCTTGTTCTCTTGGGTTTTTTTTCTCCTACAATCTTGTTTTTCTCACTAGATTCATGTACAGTTGTCACAGCCAGTACTTCCAGCTTCATTTTCCCATTGCTTTGTCCCCTGTTTTTGCACAACATTTTGACTAAATCAAACCCAAAACTTGCATATGGGGGACAGAGGACTCACTCCACTCCCAGTGCAGAGGCAGAGGAAGGTAGCACACTTCCCTTTGTCTTCCCCCTATTGTTAACTCTCAGAAGATCACAATTGCCTCCCCACACGCCCACATCAGAAAACTTTACCTAAGTGTTTCACCGGATGATCCTCTCCTTTTCCACAGGTTCACCAGGCTGCTGGAGCGGCTGGCAGCTGACGACGACTTTCCGTCCCCTACGTGCATGCGGACTACCGTGGATGTGGTGAACGCACTGCGCACGTTCCTCTCGGGCTTGGCCAGGATGATGTACACCTTGGGCACAAACATGCAGCCAAGGGCCACCGTGGCGCTCAGACTCACGGAGAAACACATGGTGATTATCTTGTAGTTGCTTCCAAAGTATATTGGCACGAAAGCCAGCCAAATGATGCAGGTGGTATACATGGTGAAGGCAATATATTTTGCTTCGTTGAAGTTAGCCGGGACATTTCTTGTCTTAAACGCATAAAAGGTGCAGCTCAAAATTAGTAACCCATTATATCCAAGGGGAGTCACAACACCCAGGTTGGTGGTGTTACAAATCAGGTAGACCTCTCGGATGCTTGGGTAATCATGCATTATATCTGGTGGCTCCATTATAAAGAGGGCAACTATGATGCCCAGTTGTATACATATCAAGATGAACGCGATAACCAGCTGCGCGCAGGCACTCATGAATCTAGGTTTCTTTGTACAAATTTTCTTCTTGCTTCCAGCCAGGATTCTTGCAATGCGGTTGGTTTTAGTTACTAGAGCAGAATAGCTCATAGCCGGCGAGAGGCCAATGCCAATTCTCTGAAGGTAACAGTAAATCTGCTGAGGTTTTGCAATCAGACAGAAGGTGCACAGGTAACCCAAGCAGATGCCGGCCAGAATGATGTAGCAAAGCTCTCGGCTGGATGATTTGACCACGGGAGTATCACGGTACATTATGAATACAATTGTAACAAACAGCGTGGCCAGCAGACCCAGGCATGCAAAAACAACGGCTGCAATTGGCTCGGGATCGCCCCATCTGAGATACTGCACTGGGATGAGGTCACAACCTAGAGAAAAAAAAAGAGAGAAAGGTAAACTGAAGTATGTAGATGTGAAGTTTTTTAATGATAGTTGGAGGTTTTTCTGGTATTTCTCTTCTTTTTGTCTTTCGGGGAGCTGCCATTGTATTGACCGTAGGCTCAGATTGTGTTAAAAGAATGTCAATATAATGGCACAATAAGTACATTTCAATGACAGCTTATTTCAGTAATACACTTTATCTGGAATAGAACATGATGACCAAGCTGATTAAGACGTCACCTCTCACAGTGGAAATTTGCCTTTTAAATTCTATGCAATATAGGAATTTATGAACAAATTTCCACAGCAAATTGCATTGTAAATGCAATTCCGCAGCAAATTACCTCAGTACAAAATGCTTCAGAGTTCTCTGCACACTATTTGCACTTAAAAGACTAGATGTCAATCCTCCTAATTATACTGTACACTTTGAAGGATAGTATTTTCTTAATGATTGTGGAGAGAAATTTTGCAGACTGTAACTGTCAAAAAAAGAGTGTTTCTGAGATGTGCTACCCTTTTTCTAACAAAAATTTTCTAGAATTAGACTTGTAATAGGTAATTTGGAATGGCACACCCTACTCACTTCTTTTTCTGCCATTGATCCTTCTGAAATTTCTAAAAAAATTAAAACCTAATCTAAATTGTGAAATAAATCTGAAGTTAATAAATTAACAATAAACCTGACTTAGCAGTGAAACCCATTCAAGAACACTTGTTTTTCAGTTTTGCATAAGTTTTAGCAACTCATTCTATGTATCTGGGTCATAGGAAGTCAAAAAGGCTTTTAATTCTACAGTGTACAGATCAATAGAGAGGAGTAAAAGCTGTCAGAAAACTTGTTGCTGGCATCCTCTCTTCTTCCCTTCTTTGTGTTTGCACTGTTGAGGCTGGATAGGTGTTTCTACTTTCTGGCCAGTCTATGATCTCTTCCAGGATTTCTGGGCAGACATAGTTGCTGACTACAGCCATGGGCACATGATGGCATCCATCCTTGCATTTTATTCCCAAAAACTCAATCTCCTGTTCAGGTCCTTTGACCTTGCTTCTTTTCATGACTTTCACTCAAGATGCAGATGGGTTTTGTGCCCTGTGGCACCAGAGTACACAATACCAGTACCTCCAAACAAAAGATTTGTTCTCAGGTGATATCCAGGCACTTCCTGGGAAGCAGAGCTTCAGTAAATGTAGCAGTTTCTCCAGAACAAAAATGTCATAACAAAAAAAAGTGCACACACCCACACCTTTCTCTTAGGTTTCATTGCTGAGCAGACATCATATGGTACAGGATACCCCTTTGGTCAGTTTGGATCACCTGTCCTGGCTGTGTCTCCTCACAAGGCCTTGCTCATACCCAGCATCCTGGTGAGGGAGGAATGCTGGGGAGACAGCCTTGATAAATGACTGCTCTGTTATCAAAGTGTCTCTAGCTACCAGTACAAAGCACAGCACTGTGAGGGCTGCTGTGGGGAAAATGAGCTTCATCTCAGCTGGACTCAATACAGTAATAAAAATGGGGAGGACCTTGATGTTCTGGAGACTAACTTCCTGAAAACAGTGGACATGCTGGCATTGCCAGACAGGGCAGCACAGCAGGGAGTGGATGATGGAATGGACAAAATGTAACAAAAAGCTTTTATTTCCCCTATACTTGTATTGAGCTTGACTAGACTTGATTGCAAAATCTAAATTACTTCAAAATTTTTTATTTCTGAAATCATGTTTCTCTCTTCTGGTTAGGTCATGCAGGAGAGTGTCATCCTGATTTGTGGCTCGTGACAAGGCACTTCAGCCTATGAAGATGGAGTGCCAGGTGCTCACATCTGCAGTGAGGGTAGTTATGACTGTGTGCTGGGTGTGTGAATGCCAAAAAATTTCAATTATTAGGCAACCTGGGATCTCAATGACCGGATGAACAGGAGTAAGTGTAGATATCAGGACTAAAATTTGGGAATTTCTACATGCAAGATCTATTGTAAGCCTTTTTCTGTATTTTAAGTGGAGCTTAGAGTTTTCTAAATCTGCCACTAACATTCTTAGTAGTAAAAATAATTTCATTAAACAGTATGGGTAGATATTAGGCCTAACTCCTTTCTTCTCCAAGTATTTTTGCATTCTGTATCTCTACAGAAATAATATTTTTGAAGATATAATAGCTTCAATCAGGTGGGAAAAGTACAAGGCAAATATTTCTGTGTTCTTGAAGAGAGTAGAAAAATCAGTAGGATTGGGGTCAATGAGTCTTTGACATTAATGCAATTAGAGTATACAAATTTTCAGTCACTTCAGTGTAAGAGAATTGGGCTCCTTATTGAATACAGATTAATTTGCTATTTATACTTGCCTGCTTTGATGTGAAAAGCTTTCTCTTGCATTAATAAAATGATTACCACACCTAAATGTAAGAAAGACATTAGATTTTTATGAAACATTCTCACTGTATTAGTTGATGATAGCTTTTTAACTCTTGCTTGGGTTTTGGAATTTACTCATTCAGTATTCAATGTGAGGGAGACACTGTATTTCTTTCTGACTTTCTCAAGTTAAAAGTAGCACAGTAATCACATCATTAAAATCAACATTTTACACAAGTGAGAATAGTGAAAAAGGGTGAAAACAAGAAGGAATCCTCTGTTGTGTGCAGATATCCCACTGGGTTCTTCAGGAAGTTTTATAAGTAAATGACCTCTAAATCTATCTCTGATTTTAGCAAGATTTAATTAATATTTTATGGAAACAAATAGTTTTCAGCTTCTAACACTGCTACATATTCTTGACAGGAAATTTGAAGAGAAAAAGTCTTTATCTGGCAGCTGGCCTTTGCATGCAGACAATGATAAAGGGGCTAAATTTTGCCTCATTTCTAACACTGTAGCAAAGGTGAATCATAACCAAATGTTTCTCATTAGTTTCAGGCTATTTCATCCCTTCCTTGCTTTATTACTCTTTTTACACTCTCTTGATGAAATACCTGAGAAAAGAGTTGAAAACTTGTCCCATTTTTCCCATCACTGAGTATACTTTACAAGGAGATTGCTAAACTTTGCAATGATTTATTCCTCAATTAAGCTTTAAAGACTGGATCATCTTCATGAAACAATGATTGGTGAAGTTTTCATATAATAATTTTGCAGGTAATGGTTTCTGACAATGGCACTTTTGGAGAAGGACAACTAGATAAAGTAAAAGAAAGATGGGAAAACAGCACTGTCAGTATTTGTGTTAGACTGATGACCAAGACTATACTGAGACAAAAGCTGAACGAAATGGTACCACAACAAGAACTCATTCCTGCTAATGGCCATGACACCACCCCATAGCCTACCGTCTTACACTTTATCAATGTCTCCAAGTACCTGGAAATTTTCCATCCTGGCTGTCTCAGAATCAGGTGGAACAAAGCCTAAAGTTTTGTCCTATGGTGCCCACAGTGTGCTGAGGCACTAAGGTGGTCTTTGGCTTGTGGAAAGGATGTTTGGACCCAGTCCAGTTTGGAGCAGGTGTCAAGTTTTTCTGCGCTCAAGGGTGCCTGGAGCCCCAGTAAAATTGGCATAAAATTATCTTTGTGCTCTTCTGGCTAGAAAGATAGGCAGTGTGGAGCAAGACACCAGATACAGTGTGAATAGCAAGATGATCAGAGAGAAGAAATCAGAATCCCATTTAGCACGCTAGGGAAAGCTTCTCTAGAAGGACCACCAAAAACTATCAAGAAAATGCAGATAAGGATGTCTAAGCAACTTCTGAGAAAAAACATAGTTTCTGATATTTTGGAAAAGCCTCTAGGTATTTTATGAATGGACTAAATTTTGCCATGAAGAAGGAGAGGAAATGCTCTTGAGGGCCTGACCACTGCCATAAGTCTAATAGTAGGTCTATTCATACCTTGTCCTCTTTCTGTAGACAAAAATTTATCCCTTCTGATCTTTCATATTGCATTAAAATTAGTTCATCTGGATGAAGAGTTTACAGATATAAAGCACTATATCATAGACCATAGTTTCTGTGGATTTCATTCTTAGCATGGTTTTAATTTGTTATTATAGCCTTGATGCCTACAAGATGCCTTTGACATCCATAAAGTTGTATTAGTTTAGCACTCAGAAATCCCTTCCATGGTAACCAATATGAAATACATAACTGAACTATTTTCAAAGGTAAACTTGACAGAATAGGGATTGTGAATAGATTTGACTGTGAAAAGTGAAGGTAATTTAATAAATTCTTCTAAATTAACATCATGAGCTAAAGCTCACTGAATCTGCCCATGGAGACTAAAACTGGCAAAAAACTGTGGCTGGTTTAGTAAGTTCTAAATATTTTTCAGTTGTATTTGGCATCCTGGTCAGCAAGTTTGACCTGTTAAAACAGATTTGATTTTCTTGGTAATTTTTCAGACATCCTTCCAAGGTTATCAGAAGCCTGAACACCAGGGTTAAAACTCAAACAACTGCCTAGCCACATTTTAGTAATTAATGTGTCTTCATATGGTATTTAGCACTCATTATTCAAAGTCTATTTATGTTATGAAATTAAATATTGTGTATTAATACTTATACATTTTTTTCTGTTGTTATAATCCCAAAAGATGGGAGAGGGATATCTTGATTAGTTATTTAAGGTTCCACATACATGGAAAACTGAGATGCAAAAATGCCAGCATCAGAATAAAAATCTGCATAAAACTGATGGGGTAGCTTTTATAATTTTCTTTTTTTTTTTCAACCCCAACATTACCCAAACAGAGGATTACACTCCCGAGAGTCCTGAGGGACATATAAGGCCCCCGACCTTCACATAGAATCTGGACCATCTGGAGGCAGAGAGGACATTAACATGTCAGAACTTTGTTCTGGTGTTATGATAAGTTACTGCAGTCACCAGTCCTCTGCCCTGCTCTGGTGGGACTTTTTGAACTTGCTACAAGAGCAGGGCAGGTAGAGGTGTCTTCTTAGCTGCTGCAGCTCCCAGAGAGGCACATTTACTGAAGCTATCAGCAAAGGTGGCTTTGCACAGGCAATGGAGGCAGCTGATGGCTGTGCATGTGTGTATTCTGTCACTTCTTCAGGGCAGGATTTAGGATTGGTCACACCTTGAACCATGAAAGCTGGAGCATCTGTAGCTCAGGGGCTTGAGTCCCCAGTAACTGGAATATGTGAATTTAGCTGTGCATTGCATTAAGAGGCAAGGCCATGAATCTTAGAATAGTACATTAAAGTTACTTTGTGACCATATGGGAAATGATTCCTTAGTTACACGAGTGTGCAGAAGAGTGGGAACAACTGATGAATTACAACAATCAGGTCTTTCCTTATGCCAGCTCCAATGTTTTGATTTAACTTTCACTAAAAAGAACTGGCTCTGAATATTGCAAATGTTTCTTTTTTCCAAATGTAAACTTTTCATGACATAAGGTACAATTACAAGTGGATCCTTCTGGCTTTGTTGGCGAGTCCCCCTTAGTCCAGCCCGGGAGCCTCCAAGCGCTGCTTGCTGAGCTCAGCAGTACTGAACCAGCTCACCTGAGCCTGAAGTGCTCTGTGGCTCATGCTAGACTGGAAGATGAGGGTCACACCTTACCTGGAACAAGTAATTAAGGAAAGGAAAAGGTGCAAACCCAGAACCAAGGGAGAAAAAAATGAGATCCTGGTCATAATATTGCCACCTGAATCCTTAACTGATCCACATATACTTTTTCCAAGAGGGAGAGAGTGAAAGTGACTTACGGCAATGCTTGCACTTCATTTGGAGTAAGAAATAAAAAGTAAAGAGCAATAAAGGGCACAGAAAACAGGGTGAAAACTGGACATTATCTCTGCTGATGTGCATTTATAACACTAGAAATAACCAGATGAAAACTGTGCTCTCCTACCCTCAGTCTCAATTACAGCCTTAACAATTATCATCAAAAACAAGATCTTAGTATTGTTTCAGCAGAAAAATCAATGTCAGCACAGACTAAATTGTGTTCTGACCCGCGTCAAACAATTGCTGAAATCATCCATGGCTGCAACATTTTTGCAAGAGGGAATGCAAGAAAGCAGCCTGGTGGTAGCAAGCAGTTACCCTTGAAAATATGTCGGGCAGGAGATGAATTACCTTTTGCTTGGATGAGGGGCAGAATCCAGTCTTATGAGACAACTGAGGCTCAGACCTCTCTGACTTTTGCCACATACACTTTTTAGTCCTTTCCATCCAAGCTTTCTTTGGATAATCCATCTCTTATCTGTCACTTCCAGATGGGCAGCAAAATCATGACCCTGCTATTCTGTCTTTACTGTACTTTATCTGGTGAAAGCAGTTTTGTAGCTATAGTAAAAATATATATTTCTTATATATACTCTCACCCTTGAATGGCAAAAAAAAAAAAAAAATCTCAAGAGGTGTAAATAGTTAAGCTCCTATTTTCATATGAATCCAATTAAGAGAATCAAATAGTCAATATATTGGGAATACACAAAGACAGAGAAAAACAACAATACAACCTGAAAATAATCCAGTTGTCACTGAAATTAATATAATTAAATTTTCTTGCCATTCCTGACGTCACTAGACTTTGGGTTGGTGTTCTTGTGTGCTGTCCTTGACTGTCAGAAAGAGAGAATAATTGCTTCTTTCTCACCTCAAAAATGTTCATAAATGCTAGTGGTAACTGAACCAAGATTTCCTACACACACGGGAAAAGCTCTGAGATATTGAACAAAGTTTATTTGGTCTTTCTAGAGCACCATTTTTGAATGCAGAAGGCCACATCCTCTGATTCTCACAAAGTTTTGAAAAATTAGCATCAGTGTTGGTCATCAGCACTAAGAGAATCCCTCTACTTGAATTTAACTTGCATGGCATATATTTCTCTTCCGCCTGCTGTGAGTATAATGCAAAGAAGAGCTTGGAGGAAGAGTGGAGTGACTGGCATATACTTAAACCACTGAGTTCCTCCTGCTGTAGCTGAGTCCGTGACTCAGCCGTGCTGGCCACACTAATGTGGAAATTGGTGCTGTATTGTATCGATGTTGCCAACATAACACACAAGGACTTAGAGGAGCTACAGCAGATTGGGAAGCATAACTTGATACTAAGCCAGGAGAAGAAAATTACTTCTGGTACCAGTTGGGGTATCACATACAGATATTAAAAAAGGAAACAACTTACTAGGTTTCTGTTCAAGGAGGAGCCTGATCCCTGGGGAATATTGATGCAAAAGCAATCTGAAAATTGTGATGAAATATGGGTACTTAACATTCCCTTTCTTGCCCCAGCTTTACTTGTAGATGGAGACATTTTCCAGTCAACTGATTTAATCAAGAGAAATTCTTGTTCCCACTTACCTTTTCCACTGCCTTTGAATTCACTGTGCCTTTCTGTACTTCAGAACTTCAATGTCTTTTTCTGTTCTGAGAATAACTTTGTTTTCCTACACATATTGCATCCCTTCTGTCTTCTCCCCTCCTGTATCTGAATTCTGATATTCCATAGGTGGCTGAAAAAGTGCATTCATCTGTCTTCCTTTCTGTCAGTAACATCCCTGTCATTACATGTTTTATTTAGTGATGTTTGTGGCACAAAACTGATGCTGATAATTGAGCATAAGAAAGATGTAAGCAATGTTTTGTTATGTGAGCCAAGAAAAGATTCCAAATAAGTTTTTATCCAAGATCAGATCTCTGGCAAACAGTGAGGTGCAGCTCCATGTTGAAAGCCATTTCAGGTGTGTGTCTGATAAATTTACAGTACTCTCATCTGAAGGTGATCATGCAGGAAAGACTTATTCTAATGAGTTTTTTTATATGTGTAGCCCTGTGGAGCTGACATTCCCTAGGAAATGGCTTTATCGAGCAGCAAAGAGACTTAGTATGCTGCAGTATCAGATGCAGGGACATTTCAAGGAGATTGCTGTACACTTCAATAAACTGAAAGGAAATTTCCTTGCCAGAATACAAAATGCATCAACCTCTCCTTACTTTTAATGCACATTTATTACTAAGTCTTGTTGTAAACAAGATTGAGAGGCAGTTTTATTTATAAGTGCAAAAGTTGGCCCTAGAAACATGACCATTAAAAATACAGCTCATTATTTTGAATGGATAAGCTGGGAATAGATTTCTTAAAATCTCTTTGTGATACAAAGTTAAATAAGACAAGATCCAACCATCATGCTGATAATAAGTTGGGTGGGAATTAGGCAGCTCTGAAGTTGTGAGATGGGTGTCCTGTCACTAGGAGGGCAGATTCCACCAGCTGTGCTCATGGAGGCCAAAGAGAGGGGGTTTGTTTTCCAAATAGGGCCTGCCAAATTTGTGCCTGGCTGAGGAACAAGTGTTGGATCTCCTGAGGAAAATTGCTTGGTACTGATGTCAAGGGTTCCTTTGTGTACAGATTGATTTTGGTCCCCATAAAGGCACAAAATGCATGTCTGAAGCCAGACGAATGGTTTGCAAAATGTAATTTTGCAAACAAACACAAAATATTTGTTCATGTAATACACAAATCGGTTGGCTTGAGTAAAATTGCAACTGATTTCCTTAAAAACAATCAGTGATTGGTAGAAAACCATTGAATCAACCTTATGAAAGCTTTTGAGGGACCAAGCCATTCCACTCTTCCATTCTGAGGGCAAAGTGAGACTTTCAGAGGGTGAATCTGCCAGACCACAACACCATGTCATGCTTAAACCATAGAAATTTTTATGTCCTTGGAAGCCAGTTCAAAGCACAGAGCCTGAAGGTCAACTTGGTAATTTCATTTTGCCTTACATATGGTGTTAAGTGTCTAATTACAAACTTCCCCTAGTCAGTGGGCAGTTCCTTCCCAGCACTGGATCTATGGCTTCTCTGTTGGCACTAGGAACAAATGCCTTCCTAACTGACTTGTAGCCATTCCTTTTTTAGCTGATCTGTGCTGGGTAAAACCTCAGGTGTTCACCTAAACAAGGGCATGAGGTGGGATCTACAACATCTCAGACAGAATCCCTGGAGGCTGAAGAGCTGACCAGTTGCACTAGTTGACCTCCATGAACAGACTAGCCTGGTGCAGTAACCTGGTCCATGCAACATGGTCTTTGGAAGCTTCTGAGAAGTGTCCCTCACACTGTAACCACACCCTAAGTACTCTGCTTTTGGGGACACATGCAGCCTGTTCTCTTTTTCTCCCCTTCTCCATTCTCCTGGCACAAGAAATCTTTCCCTGAGAGAAGAAGGCTTTGCTGGCTTGTTGCTGGTTGCCCAGGGAGGCAGAACTGGGGGAACAGGGCTATGGGAGCACAGACACAGCAGAACTTGCAAGTCCTTTTTACTGCTATTTCAGTTTTCTCAGTTGAATGATTTTTCTCAGAAAAGTGTCATGTTTAACTTTTTCTGAAAAGTACCCCATCAGTTCCATGGTTAAATGATACTCTTGCAATAATTTGGTAGCCAAGCTCATTTATCACAGCAATACAAGTCCTTAAGCAGGAAAGGATTAACTTTATAAATAAAAATCTGCCTAGAGGCCAAGCCCTGCCTTACACTCTCCCACTTACGTAAATTCATGCAGCAAACAATGTTTTCCTTTGTCTTCCCTCACACCTCAGAGTTTTTTCCTCTCATCCATAGAAACTGTATGCAAATCAGGTCTGTGACCTCTTCTGGAAAAAAATCTGTCTTTTCTCCCCTTGCCTATACAAAGCCAGGCACAGCCATAACATGATCCCTGAACAGTGTTTTGACGTGGTTTGTGCTCTGAAAGTTTGAATATTTAAATTCTGTTTATTAGCCATAAAGAAGAGAGGCAGTGGGATACAACTTTGAGGTAATTTATCTCCAAAGAAGCCTAACTGGTATTCTGCAAGAGCATGGAGATCTATCCCATGGCAAGTATGAACACTGTGTTCCAGAAGACTCAAATGAACAAAGGACTAATGCCAACCAAAGTCTGGAACACTCAAGCTTCAGCAGCAGTAACTACAGCAACTAAATCAGAACTTTGTCAGATTAAAAAAGAAAGTAGTGCACCATTCCTCTGCTTGGAGGGATAACAAAACTCTTAAATTTGATCTTCCTTAATAATTTATCTGATAAGCACCTAGTTTCTTTATCTATTTGGGGAGGGGTAAGATCTGTATTACCAGCTAGATGTTAGGACAGGGCTGAATGCAAAACCAGGACTTTATTTTTTATTTCAAGATCTAGTAATGCAGGTCTTTGGAAAGGAGTTGAACTATGTGAATAATTCCTGGATCAGGTTTAGGAGAAAAATATCAGCTTCACTTCAAATTTTAGTTTTATCCCCATGTTCCCTCGGACCAAAACCATCCTCATACTCACCTGTGTCTGCCGTTTGTTTCTTCAGCTCATTAGATGAGCACTTTCATTGACAACACAAGCACAACCTCCCCTCATTTACCTGTGAGGTCCTCGTTAGGCCAGGAGCCGAGCTGGCAGGCTTTGCACGTGTATTCATCAGAGACATATTCATTTTCTTTACACGGAGTGCAGGTCCAACAGCAGCTCACTTCTCCTTTACGGATCACCTGATACAAAAATGGACATTTTCTTTGAGCAACATAAACATACATGCATGCTGATCCAGTTGCTGATTTAATTTTTTAATATGTTTTTGTCTAATAGAACAGTTTTTGAAATTTTAATATTCTTTTTTATAATATGTTTTCAAAGATAAATGGTGACAAAAGTTCTCAGTTCTCCCATCATGTAGGTACCAGAAGAAAGAATCTACCAGTCCCAGAGAAGTATAAGTGGAGGTACAGAATGACAAAAAAGATGTTTTTTCCTTCTTAGAACTTGAAAAGCTCCATAGATGTCAATCTGCCTGTGGAAGTCAGTGCATGACAGTGAAGATACATAATTCACTCCAATGTGGTCCATGAAGAGAAATATGTCAACAGTATTATGTCCCTAAGGGTTGGTTACCCAAAGAATTTTGGCTGCTCATTTTTCATCTAGTTCTGAGTGATTTATTAAAACTGATTTTTCCAGACGTCAAACTGAACGTGCCTTTTCTAGAATTATTTAATTACTGCATTTCTCATTACCATTTAACAGTTAGAATCTTATCTTTCTTCATTCTAACTCTGACCTGATTTCTCATTTTGTAATTTACTACCAAGTATTATTGCATGCTTAGGATTGAAATGCAGATTTTCCAATATCTTTATTTATCATCTCTGGGAACACTTGTGCTTGTTGTCAATATGTCTTTCTTTTGAAATAAAGTATTCCCAGTTTCCCTGCTCTTCCCAAACAGTTTATAAACAAATACTCCCAATTACAGCATAAGAAATAGGCTGACTTTTTAAACTTTTAAAATGATGAATCCAGAAAGTGTATTCAAAGCCAAATGTACTTATTGCAATTTTAAGTAAAACTTCAAACATGTAAAGGAGCAAAAAGAATGGAATTTCTCTTTGTAATGCTGCAGTTAAAAAAATATTATATTATCTAATTTTCATTAGCATCAATATGGGGACTTCAAAAACTTCAAATTTTGTAGTTTGGTTGTAACTTTTGGTTTTTTTTAATTGTAGAGAATGAAAAGAAAAACAACAACACTAAAACAAATACCAAAACAGCTAAACTGATAGAAAGTCTAGAAGAGCATAAGTGATTTATTCTGCAAGAACAGAATATCTGTCCTCCAGAATAATTCATATCTTGGGATTTCTTTCATTTTGAAATAGAATTAAAAGTTAAAGAAATAACAAAATTTGTTGTGTTTGGGAAAATCAATTTTTAGAAAGCTTGTACTAATTTTTAGAGATGTATTTTGATTGCCTTGACACAATATAATAATCCATAATTTTATTTGCATAAAATAGTCAAGAAAATAAAGTGGCAAAATAAAAATCCTATGTTATTATCAGAACACCCAAAATTCTAATGAACAATTAATTAACCTTTTTCATGTAACTTTCCGGCAAACGAAAAATTTCTTTAAAATACTTGGAATTTGACAGCTCAGTCAGGACACAGGTACACTGATAATTTCTTACCCAGTACTACGGGAGAAGGATTATGTATCCCCCTCTAGAAATCAAGATAATTGGTTCTTCAAAACTCCGAGGAAAGTCAGACTTTATTTTTTTGTGTTAAATTGCTTAGCCAGCAATTTATCCATCCTTTTATTTTCCTTTCCCCTTGTCATCTGGACAATCTTTTGAACCTGTATTTATTTAAATAATCATATGTCTGCACTATTTCAAATGTATAGAGGTGGGTTGTATTTGGATTTTATACAATCATGTGTATGGATGTATAGAGGTGGGTTGTATTTGGATTTTATACAATCATGTGTATGGATTCACCAGCTGCAGCTGAATGTTGGATAACATTACATTCAATGTTTCAAATCCCTCCATAATAACTGAGTCAAACAGAATTTTGCAGGAAAACCACCACAGAGCTTGGCAGGGTGAAGGTCCCACCACCATCTGTGAAGACCATGAAGATAAAGACTGTCAGGTAACCTCTGAGATTTATGATCAAAAAGCTAATGAGCAAAGAGAACATTTCAGGCACTGGACTTCAAGCATATATCTGAGTGTGTGGTGACTTGGCTTCATAGTGAAGAGTCCTCTCGAGAGAATCCATGGACAGAAGGTGGAAGGTGACTGTGTTAATGAAGATCACAAGACATTTCCCTTCACCTGTGTCATGACAACAGATCATAAAGGAGCTCAGAGCCATGCGCTTGTGAACTCTGCCCACCTCTGTCCTCCCTGTGTGTGACTTTGTGGCTGAAGCAGGCGAGCAGGCACGAGTGTAGTGACTGTGGGAGTAACTCATCCCACCTGCATTTATGTGTCTGCAGAAGCTGTGTTCTCATCAGAACCAACTGCCCTATCTGCATGTCTTTTATCATCAGTGAAGAGAAAGAAGTCGTTCTACACCAACCTTGATCTTAACTGTTTTCAAAGCCTACACAAGGATGACTCCTCATCTGGAATAGCATATCATTCGTAAATCTGACATAATTCCTTATGTTTACAAAGGAGACAAATACAGCTGGTCTGATGAAACTCACTTAAATGACTCTGCCAAACACTAATTAGTGAATTAAACAGGGTGACCTTGTCCTAAACTCTGTAAAACTCACACTAAAGAGATTCACTTTGTGTTGCAGAGTGTTCATGCTCCCTTCAGCCTCTCTGCAGCTGCTTCCCAATTTTGAGTCATGCTGTTCTAACACATGAGAAAATTGAGCCTCCAGTGAGACTTGTCAGAAATCACACCTGATTTTTTTATGGGTTGAGCATGCCCATCTCCTCATTCCACTGGCTTTTATAAAAATGACTGCAAGGTAAGCTACAGACTTGCAGTATTTTAACTGTTCTGCAGGAAGCATCATGGGATGCTGAAGGAAAATAGTGTATAATTAATATATGACAGATTCATCTATGCTTCTTGCTTACTGCAGCATGGGAAGGGAGCAAGGAAAAATGAAAAACATGGAAAACAAAGAAGCAGTAAAACAGGTATGATTAAAAAAACTGTTGCCTATATTTCCTGAAGATCAAAGTAGTGGTAGTAGTTGATATTCTCTGAAGAAACCATAGACTTAAAGTCTGATTAATAATGTTCCACTCTTAGTGACTATGTCTAGCACTGAAATAGTAGCAGGTATTATTTATAATTTATCTGCAATTGTACTGACAAGCCCCAGTCAGGGATTTGCACTCCACTGATCAGATGCTTTAAAAACATGCAGCAAAAAGCCTCCAAGCAATGCCTGTTTGAAAGCATTCGGAATATAAGTAAAATTAAAAAGAATGTCAGCAGTCCACAGATACAGTAGTCAAGACAATGGCAGTTTATTAAAATAGTGGGATGATTATTATAAGAGTAACAATTAAATACATAAGTCTCTATGGCAGTTTATTAAAATAGTGGGATGATTATTATAAGAGTAACAATTAAATACATAAGTCTCTACATATTAATTAAAGTGTGGGATACTATCTCCATGTAGAAGTCAAGAAAAAACTTGCTTTCAAATTTCATGGGCTGTGCATACTACGAGACTGAAGCAAACTAAGAAAAATATTTACCTTTATCTGGCCTTTTTCACAGGGTTCACTGCACACAGATCTGATGATATTACTTTTCTCTGACCATATTTCATCATCGTCCATTTTCAGCTCACCATTGTCCCAGCTGCCAACATTGATATAATCAAAGTAGTCCTTCCCCATTTGTTTAAAATTCATGATTTCATATCTTTGGAAACAGAAAGGAGAGACATAGCTAAGTTGAGGAGAACATCATGAAATATTTCAAATTAAAGGAACACCATACAGTTGAAAATCAAGCATGTTGAAATAAAGAAGAAAAAATTAAAGAATTATGCTTGCCCTTGAGTATCTCACAATAGTTTCTGTGATATCATAATCTTGCTTTTCCTTTGTGTGTTAAGTTGGGGGGTTGGAGTGTTTTCTTTGTTTGCTTTATATATATATATTTTCAGATTTATTGCTGGGGCTTTTTTTGGGTGTTTTTTGTATCACCACAAAAATTTTCCTGAACACCCTGGGGTTGTAACTGTATTTTTGAGAATGACTATTTGTTTAAGGAAAACAATGGAATGAGTCAAACAGAATTAAATCTGTGCACCTTTCAGCCCTGGAAGCCAAACGCATACAGAATCCCAGTTCCCTCTATAGCAGATGCTGAGTAATCTAAACCTATAATGACAATTCCTAACATTACCTGCTCCTCACTGTCTGCAGGTGCTTCTTCCCCTGCTGAGGGAAGAACATCTCAAAGTGAGATAGAAGCAACCTCTGCGTGATCAAATGAACATTTCTGTGGTGTAAGACTGCAAGATGAATTTGGTGTGGCACCCAGAGAAGAATCAGGCATCACTCTTCAGGAGCAGAGTCCAGGAATATTTCCTTTTTTTTTCTTTCCCTTTTCTCTTCTCCAGCATTGCATCAGCAAATGCTGTGTTTTCCCATCCACACAATCATTTTTATGTAATTCCTAGGTGACTGAAACACATTTAATTCCTTGTACAGTATGGTGTGGAAGAGAAAAAGTAGTCATGACTCAGTCCTAGGCTGCTTTTGGGTCAAAGATGGAGCTCATCAGAGTTTTCAATTTCATGTTCCCCTTCCTCCTACTTTCTCTTCAGTTCCCACAGAGTCTTGCAGAAAGTCTGTGGAGCCACGTTGGACTCCCTCCTACAGCTGAACACCAGCCTACCTCTCTGTCATACAGGCCTATTCTTTTAGCACTTTTTTACAAGGCATGCTTGAAAAGTTGGGCAGCTCCTGAAGAAATGATGCCATGCTTTTCTTTGCCTCCTCTTTAGTGGATTTGGAATCAATATGTCTAAACAATATGAAATTTACTGATGGAAAATAAGAAAACGAAAAGGTTAAGACAATCTTGGCTTTAGAAAAGCTGCCTTGTTCATAAACAAGAAGACATATTTTTCTGTCAGTAGGCAGCAAATTAGTCCTGAAGGCAAAGCATGTAGACAGGGTTGCATTAAGAATGGTATTTTAAGGGTGTAATTTATGAAGTTCAATGTACAGGTGAGGAAAATAACCTGCTCATTAAATCAAATAATCTCTTAAGTAAGGTACCTGCTGGGTTTAGTTGGAGTAGAGTTAATTTTCTTCCCAGCATCTGGTCTAGGGTTGTGTTTTGGATTTGTGCTGAAAACAGTTCATAAACATAGAGATGTTTTTGTTATTGCTGAGCAGGATTTACATGGGGCCAAGGCCTTTTTGCACTGTCATGCTGGCAAGGAGGTCGGGAATGAATGGGAAGTTGAGAGGAGACCCAGCTGACCCCAAGTGAGCCAAGGAGTATTCCAGACCACATGATATCATACTCAGTATATAATGTAGGGGGAAAGAGGAGGAAGGAGGGGATGCTTGGAGTTATGGTGTTTGTCTTCCTAAGTCACCATTATGCATGATGGGGCCCTTGGAGGTTCTTTTGGAGGTGGCTGAACACCTACCTACCTAGGAAGAAATGAAAGAATTCCTTGGTTTGCTTTGCATGTGTGCATGGCTTTTGCTTTTCTTGTTAAACTATCTTTATCTCAACCCACGTGTTTTCTAGCTCTTTCTGTCCCTGATTCTGTTGATGCAGGACTGAGCAAGCAGCTGCAAGGTACTTGGCTTCTGGCTGGGGTTAAACCATGACAGATGAACAGATATCTCTCTTAAGTTTTGAGGAAACACATTTAAGACTGACAAGCAGTAGCCATACTATATCTAAAATCAATATTTTTCCCATGGTGATGTTAAAAATAAAATTACAAGAAAACTATTTTATAATATTGTCCATCCATAGATCTCAGGCTGCTTTGCATTGTGCAAACCTCTGTCACAGTGGGGAAACTATGGTACAGCAAGGATTCAATGCCAAAACCACACCCAGGGACTGGACTGAAAGCAGCCTCTGAAGGGGAATGAAAGTGGGGTCTGACTGAAGGGACAATGTGATATTACACACATTGTATTCTTAAATCTTTACAAAGAAGAAGAAATAAGCACACGTATAATGAAAAATACTTCTGGATTTTGAAATATTTCACTTTCCACATTGTTTAAAATAAGAAAGGTCCGTGACTTCAACAATGTTGTCCTCAAATTTGAAGATATGAATGCCATATTGATACAAAATAATTTAATTCAGATAAGACAAGCACAAATCCAAAGAAACAGACTTCTGTGCATGGTTATAAAATATTTTTTTCTGAGGTTCACAGCCATAGTAACAGTTTGTCAAGGATTAATTAAACAGACTAACCAAAAAGTTAGAACAGAATCCACAGTAGAGACATTATCCAACATTGTCAGGCACTGCAGCACACTGAGTATAACTTTGTTAAAGTTTTCATTTTAGAGTTTCATGGACAGGCAAACAGAAGTACTGCCAGTGTTTGGCAGGCCACAGAACCTAAACTAATAATCTCCCCAGTTCCATGCATACATCACAAGGGGAATACTGGAAAGGAACCTAACAAATTTAATATAGTATTGTCTTAATAAGTCTTGTCTCTCCTCTCTGTGGAGAGCATCACTGATGGATGGATACAAATAGCCAGGTTCAGTAAGCCCATTGCTACAGTGGAGGCTCATGAGTCACTGGCTCCCTGGAGGTTCTGTGAGATAATACAGGGACAGTTTGTCACTTTAGGGTAGGAGAGACCAGATGGTATAATAGCACGTTTCCAGCAGTGCTCTAATCACTGTGCAAAATACTTGTTTCAAAACAGAAGTGCCGTGAAGTTGCTGGGAATACATATTCTACTGGTATCACAGTCAAAACATCAGCATCCTGTTTTTCCTTGCCTGTTCTTCTCTCCTCAATTTCTTCTTTAGAGTTTTTGCAGTTATATTTTCAGATAATTGTTATCTTCCTGAGGAATCATGGCTTCCATACTTTTTCCCCCACCATGTCTCTGTCTCACATAAAACAGGCTCTACACTAGACTGTCTGCCTGCTTAAAACTCAACATACACATTAAGGACCTTGGAATAGGGCCAAGATTCAAAGCATCTTGTGGGATTAATCATCTGTTGTATAATAACAAAACCTTTTTGCTATACATTGAAATCCTGAGCTATCTAGGTCAGAAAGGCTTTTAATGTTCTGATTGCCTGCTTAACACCACCACCCCAGTACAGCTGTGAGGACTGAAATTCCTGTTTTACAAAGTGAAGATGACGTTATCAGTGCAAGTGAACAGGGCAGATGAGTTGTTCTAGTATGAGTGCACCATCTCCAAGCTCTTGCAAACAGTGTTTGACAGGGCTTAAAGGACTATACACTACTCAGAACCTGGAAGTTAGAAAAGGAGCTTCCTATAAAATCTTCTTAATCATGAAAGAGTACATTTTGACTTAAGAGTACATGTCTGACTTAAGCACATAGATTGGATTTCATGATGTGACTGTTGGAAAAGAGGGAACAAAGAATTATGATAAAAAAAAAATTAAAAGAAAAAAAATCTGGGACCACTTTGTAACCACAGATGGTTCATTAGTTTGAGTAGACAAAAATATCACACAAATCCAGAGAAGATGGACTTTCTTAAAGGTACACATTCAACATGATGTCCCCATGCTCTTTAGGAAAATACTTACATACAATTGGGACTGAGCAAATGACTGCACATGATATAATTCCTTCATCAACTTAGAATTTAAAAATATCCAATATATTCAATTAAATATCTTGCAACAAATGGTGTTAAAATATTCTTGTTAAGAATGCCAACATGAGGAAAAGGTAAAGCAAAAGATCCCTTTGCAATATTTAGATATTGTTATTGATGTTGTCATGTCACATATTTGTTTTTGGCAGGCCACACATTATTCATTCATTGCAGTAATTTTTACACAAGAAACCAATTGGAATAGGGTGGGATGCAGTCCACTGCATCTGAGCACTTTTAAAACCAAAAAGAAATACTTTTAAAGCAGTCTGAGATAAGTCTTTTAAAAATAATTTGGCCAGAAGAATTCAAACTTAACACCTTTCTTAAAATTGAGCTATTTGTAAAAATAGACACATTTAGCAGAAGACACCCTTGCTCATAGTAAAAACAAACAAATTTTCATCTGAAATTTTCCTAGGTTTCTGCCAGTTTGTGCCTAAGTTTTCCTACCAGCTCACAGTGCCTTCCTTTCCTTAGAGTTTGAGTCTGAAGAATTTGAAAATTTGTGTCTCCAGAAACAGATACAGACTGCTGTGTAGGTGGTTGTCCTGCTCGCTTTGGGGGAGAATGCTGACTTCACAGGTTTGCAAATAGAATCAGGAATAAATCAGGTTTGAAATCACAGAAATTTTTGGAAACATCAAAATATTTTGACCAATGAGTTTAAAATTTCCAACCCATTTCTTTTAGGAAGTTATGATTTCCTTTCAGTTCACATTAGTGGGAGAAGATAAAATTTAAATGAATGTATAGAATAATGTTTTTTTTTCCTCTAGTCATCTGTTTATAGGGCACCATAACAAAGATGTTAGAACTTTCTGATAATAACATTGGACATAAAGAATTGTCTCAAATAATACTGGAGCAGAAGCAGTGAACGAGACAGGAAGTACACTGAAATAGAGGGAATAAATGTACTTTGAATACTAGCACACTTGCTGTTCATCCTCTGAAAATTCAGTAGGCAGAGATACAGAAAGATCTCAGCTAAGGACTGTTTCCAATGTGCATTTCTATGGATACATGTGTCATAAAAAAACTTGTCTTATATTTCATAGATGTATGTGTACATATTTATGCATGTTATGTGCAAAATGAGCTTGGTTTAAATTCAACGTTTCTTAGAGCAGCACAGTATGGATTGATAGCTTAGTGTGTTATGCAAATGAAAAGGTTTCATTTGACATATATGTAAGCAGGTTTTTAATAATTCTGATACAATAAATCCCGGATGCATCAGTACAATATTTCTGATACTGTTTTAGCTTTCTTAATAAAAGAACTAAGTCTGCTACGATTGTTTATATCGGTCAACCAAACACATACACTTAAACACCCACATAAAGAGAGAAATAGGCTGTGATGGACATCACGGTCTACAAACATAAAGGTCTGATAATTTGTTTTCAAAACTAATACTTTAAAATGGTACAGATAAAAATGCAAATTCATGCAGGAAGCTTTTACACCTGAAAGTCTGCATCTTTAACTTGAAATGCCATAAAAATGCATATTAAAGAAGTTATTTTACAAAATAAGCAGGGGAATCGGGAAATGTAAAACCAGGAGTATGAGATCATAGCTCTGTTGTCAAGTCTGCACATATCTACAATGTAATGTACACATACCTACTCTGCTATCAAACAGTTTGACAAATATCAACAATTACCTTCCTGGTGAGTCACCATTCTCATCAAACAAGATCATGTCCCCAGAGACCCCGGTAAAGTTGGTCTTCATGAGGGATTCCAGGAGTTTCCGACCATCGATGGGCTTCATGGCATCACAGAGGCCCACGTAGCCTGGGCACAGGGACAGCTGCATGTTGTGGAGCCCATAGGCCATGGAGTATATTGCATTGATTACAAAACCCATCTTGGAGTCCTGGACGTGCTGCGTCCTCAGAGTCATCTGGCCTGTCAGGGAACAAGCAGAGGGCTTAAGTGAATAGGGCTGGGGTACAGTCAGATCTTTAGACATCTGCTGGTGGCTTAATTATTAACAGTGGAAAAGGTATTTTAAGTGTCTTAAATAGCTCATAAAAGTTGTTTTTATTGGTACATACACTGACCAGGTTGGAATAAAAATGAGGAATTGAAAATAGATGTTCTCCTTAAATATTGTATTATCCAGATGATGCATTTCTCTCTGCAGCTCATCAGCTCATCTCACATATGTTGGTTTTAGAGTGCTGCTCTTTAATGTGTATTTTTAAGCATGCACCATGGACATTATAGTATACTATTTTAGGGAACCCAGAAACTTTTCTCCGTCTGCAGAAATCGTTTCAAACCTTCAGAAATATCAGTTGAAGTGTAAATGCCAATAAGAGGTTTATTCCCTAGAAATCTTATAAAAAAGTTCTGCTTCTGGAAAACCAATGAACTCTGTTGCCCAGGAAAGTTGTCAATGCCCCATCTGTGGCAGCGTCCAAGGCCAGGTTGGTTGGGGGCTCTGAGCTACCTGGTTTAGTGGAAAGTGTCCCTGCTCATGGCAGAGGAATTGGAACTACATTACCTTTAAGGTCTCCTCCAACCCAAGCCTTTCTATAATTCTACAAAAACACTTTTTTTCAGATACATGGAACTAATCCTGGGCAAACAGACTGACCTACGCACCACCGCTTCACAGAATCAAAAGTTCCCCTCAATAACTCTTCTACTTCTACATCTCTTTCTCCTCTCTCTATATGAAGTGAGAATAACAATGCAATACAGATGAATATATGAAAATATCTGTAAAGAGTTTGACAGTGTGGGTTAGGCAATGACTCTGTTTAGTCAGAATTGGTGAATCTTAATTTTTTTGGCTTTTAAAATGTGATGTTTGCATTTCTATTCTCTAAGTTTCTGTGAAATGCACAGAAAAAACCCCATTCAGCAGCAACTTGAAGACCTTTATTTTTCTTAACACACTGCTATTACTAACACAGATTTCCTCTGTTGACAGCACCAGGCAAACTAAGGAAGGGTAAGCTGGAATTTTTCTTCCCAGCTGCAGTCTGGCCACAAGATCTTTAACACTGGGGAAGCAAGAAGAGTCAGAGATAAAACAACCGCATCACTGGTGCTGGATATTTATCCAACATTTAGAAAGATTTGTCTCTGGGGCAGGACAAACAAAGAACTCTATTAGAACATTTGCTGTCCTTTTTTCAACCAAGCAGCAACCCTAGGAGCTAGGGAGTCCCTTGTGTGGGCAGCCCAGAGCAAAGGGAATGCAAATAACCTGCCCACTCCGTGAGAGTCTGCCTGCCACAGAGGCACTGCTGAGGGGCAGGGATGGTGCTCATCCTGCAGAGGCTGCACGGTCTGAGAAGTATTTTATGCCATGAGAAGACTGAGGCTCAGACAATTCTTTTATTTGAAGAAATGAAAACTAATATATGACTCTCAGGGTGGCACTCACCTAGTTTAACAACATCCATCCAGAAGACAAGAACCCATTTGGATGTGTAGGCACCTTTAGTGGAAAAGGGTACGAATCCCCAGCTGGCGATCAATTCTATCATAAAACAGGTGTGACTGCATACAAGCACACCTTTTCAGTGGTGGACAAGAACATCACCCCACAGTTCCAATCACTAAAATCTATTGCAGCACTGGAAACATCAGGAAGGGCAGTAAAATACATAGTTTGAACTGAAAAAACACTGTGTAGAGGTCAGAAAGTGAATTGAGAGATTCCTTTTCCCCCTCTGTTTTACGTGGAAGCTGGCAGCACCATTTCCAGTCAACCACAGGAGCAGTGATTATTAACGTTTTGGAAGGCTAAACAATATGAACCTGAAGTATCTTAATGGAAAAAAAAAACCAAAACCAAACCTTGGAAAACCCAGAGTGCTGCGCATTTGTTCTGTTCTACCAAGGTATTGCTTTTTCCTAATTAAAAATAATAGGCATCAAACCTGCAACAGTGAAGTACATGTACAACCCATATTAATTGAAATTAAGTGGAAAATTATACAAGTGTATTACACTGTGATACATAAAACTTGTTTTAACCAATTATTCATCCACAAAATTAGCAGCTCACACACTGCGCAGTTAATTATAGTAGCCATTAGAATGAATCAGATTTGCTTTGGCAATAGTATTTATCATAAAACAATATTTCAGCTGCTTTATTGCATATGATTGCTTAAAAATCTAATAACTTACTTCTTAATTCTTACTCTCCACTGGGCTTTGTGCTTCAATTCTATGAAATTATTATGCTGATTTTCTTTAAACACTGAACCTCATTCCATTCACCTGATGATTTATAATGAGGCTGCTTAGCTCTTCCTAGAAGCTGCTGGCAATTGTCAATGGAGTTGTGAGGGACTTAGCTGTTGTGAGAATTTTAAATATACTTCCTGCAACTGGAGAATACATTCACCTGAGATATTAATTGCCTCCGTTGCCTATATAGGGACAATCCAACCTGCCAAATAGTTTGTATTACCACAAGATTCTACATTTAAGGGGAAATCACAAAAACTAAGAAAAAATAGGGGTTTTTTTCTCTTTAGTATATTGTAATGAAGCCTTAAAAAATTCTAGTGTTAATAAAAACCCAAACAAATCCAAGGCTGAAAGTTTTCAACCCATTTCACAAAGTATTTTGAAAGTTTTCAACCCATTTCACAAAGTATTTTGGCATGTCAGTCTTGAAGAATATAAGTGACTCTTGCTTACCTCAGTAACCCTAGCAATGGTTTTAATGGAAGGCTGAATACACAAACTAAAAGGTAATCTCTCACTCAACAATAACAAAAAAATGAAAATATTTTAAATCTATCTCTGCAATAATTATGATTTAGGTAGCCTTAAACACATCGTTCACTTAAGACTTCTTGCATATTGTTCTTGCTGGAACTGTAGCACATGTTTTACCTTTATTGATCATCCATGAGTGCTGTCTTCAGTCAAGAACTTTTCCTGTCACAGGGTGATCATGACATGGAAAGATGACATGGATGAATTTACTGGGGATGGCACTATTTGGAAGATATCAACCTTTTTATGAATCTACGCTCAAGTTTTCAAATAGGACAAAGGCTTGAACTGGAAAGAGGTCAGGTTTAGAGTAACAAATTGAAGGTGATAAGAAACTGGAACAAGTTGCCTAGAAAAGCTGTGAATGCTCCATCCCTGGAAGTGTTTAAGCCAGGCTGGATGTGGCTTTGGTCTAGTGGAAAATGTCCCTGCCCATGGCAAGGGGAACAAAACTACTTGATCTTTATTGTCCTTTTCTTTCCAATCCAAACCATTCTATTCTATGATTCTATCACATGATTAACTGTATGGAGATGGCCCAGCACTAAACTCCTCATCCAAATTTGTTCTTTTCTGTTGTCAATTCTCCAAAGCACACAAATATGCAGTTGATGAAAAAGAAACATGTTCTTTCACACAAAGTGATTCCAGCTAGCAACGGTTCATTTCTTGGATCTATTTAGAAACAATTAGTGTACTTATGGGCAGTGATCCAAGAAAGCTCTTATGGATGCTGTTAATGCCTGTGCATGGTGAGCCAGCTCTGGACTGCTTCCCATGCTCCAGAGATCAGCAGCTCCCAGAACTGGTGGTCCTGGCTACCTGTGAGACTAATAAAATAGTTCTTCCCAGACTGACCCCTTCCTTCCAAATACAGAAACCAAAACAAACCAAACCCACATTTTTGCAGCAAATATTGAAATTTGTCTATTATTTCTAGTACTGAGCATGAAAATAAGCATTCTTCAATAAATTTCATTATTTTATAGATTTTTGATGTAAAGCTTGTCATTCCTCTTTTTTTTTCCAGGTTTTCACCCTCAAGGAAGATGAAATAATTTTATTTTCTGCTTGCTGGCTTGTGATAGTATAAAGACTCATTAAGAAAGAATGTCAAAGAGTGCAAAATTACCATGGTTCAATATGCTTTTTTCTGCTTTCTAACTTTTCAAAAAATGACTATACTTTGTATTTTAAAACATTAATAAAAGGTAAAAGGAAGAGTGAAATTACTTCACATTCTGGGCAATTCCTCAACCCCCTTATTTCATTCCCTGAGGAGAAATGGGAGAACAAAATATGAGACAAAATATTGGAGAATATATTTTTCAAAGTGCAGAGCAGTTTGTTTGCTCTGCAATGAGTTTAACACTGGAATGAAGGGAAATGGTTAGTGTTTCTTTCTTCTTCTTCTTCTTCTTCTTCTTCTTCTTATTATTATTATTATTCTTATTATTATTAAAAAAATTCTCAGTGATCAAAAGGTTGTTTATGAAAAAGTCATAAGAGACATTACAATGGAAACCACAGGCATATCCTGTAGCCTCCAATTATTTTGTAGTGTCTCCCTATGATTATATCACAATTTAGTTTGTATACAATTTCCATAAATATGCCATTAAAAACTTCAGTGATTCTTTGTGCTCAGTTTTGCTTTGACAGACAACAGGTTCACTGAAATGGGTTCTAATTTTGCTGGCATATGTCCCACGTTCACATTCTGCTCACTGTACTTAAAGTCCATCAACCAATGTGTTTTCCTACATTTTCTTTCCTTTGTCTTAGTGAATTTCTTAAAAAAATCAGGACAACAGGCTAATTTTTCCAACTATGGTAGTGTCTGTCTTCTGCAGGGTATAGTATGTGGCTTCTTAACTCTGTCAGCAGGTCCATGTTGTCCCTGTTGTGCTCCTTGGGAACACATGTAACTTTCCCTGGATCTACATGCTCTGGATGACATGCCACCAAAACATGCATGTCTCTCCACTAAAGAAATGTGTGGTATCTTATGAAACAGAGGAAAAGTTGTACATAAGAACCATATTGTTTATATGTAATTAAATTGTCATTGTTTAAAGATATAGAAGACGACTGATTTTGGAACCTTTTCCAAAGGCTGTTGTCAGAGCTTTCTATCAAAGCAATGTGAAATGATAAAGTAAATTTCAGTTCTGTATTATTTGTAAGGTTCTGGGTGAATTTTTCTGCTAAAAATCAATTGCAGTAGTTTATTTATTTGTTTTCCTATTTTAATTTATTACCATCTCTTGAACTGAGCAAATGAGGTATTTTTTGCTCAACGAGAAATTTCATATATTTCAGTTCAAATATCCTTTTTCTCTAGGAAATGTAATTTTGATGCTGAGGCAAAACACATAGCATAAAACTGAAACAATGTGAAGGTAAATTAAAAGCCTGAAACAAAGATTTTCAGTGTTACTGAGATAAGAAAACAAAAATGACACATTTTAGTGCTGCTGTGGAACACTTGAAATTTGACAAGGAAGTACCTTCCAGTGCAATTGCCCCACCCAATGCTTTTGATCAGTTCTAACTTTCACTCTTCCTAACTGAAGGCCAGTATCAGCACTGTTACATTTTACATGTTGAGTAGCACCAAAATGCTGAGAATGACTGAGAGATCAAACTCAATGTACTGAAATCCAGAGACGACTTTCACAGGGTTTCTTCAGAGTACTTCATTGACCTTGGTGTTTTACATCTATTTCAGCCTGCACAGCCATGGCATTCTCAGGGTGCTCACAAATCTGACGAGAGCTGCACATTCATCCCCGGGCCCCCACAAAACAGTGGCAGTCTGGCTTCTCTTGTCAAGTTCAGTATAATCAGCAAAAAGAGTAACAGCAATGGGTAGTCCTAGGAGAAGGTAACTAAATAGATACTTATTTCTTCACATAATTCTCTTAATAGTACTATCCTTTCTCTACAGGATTGGTCACAAATTACAACAAACCTTAACCACTACAGGTGCAAAAGCACATTAAATGGTGGCAAAAAACTCTCTGTACTTGCAAACATGCTTATATGAAGTACTTTAATCTATATAGGAAGTTGAACTGCTGAGAGAAAAGGATGGCAGGAGCTACTCCAATTGAAACATAAAACAAGAAAGGTATATAATCTGAATAAATTTAATCATAATTTAATTTTTAGGGCTAGAGAGACATGGTCCAGATGGTTTCCAAGGCTCAGAAAGGTAGTTGGGAAAGGAATTGTAATTTAAAGAAGAAAGTCACTTCAGGCATTTCATCACATACATCTACTATATTGAGGAAAGAAGTCAGGAAACATAAAGGGAAGGAAAAACAAATGTAATTTTGTAGTCACATTTTGGAGGAGTTTGATGAATTCTGTAACAACAATGAGAAGAGTCAAGCTATTAAAATGTTTGAGTCACAGATGTGTTAAATTCAGGATCAATTTATATCAAAAAGCCTTTCAAAAATATAAACCGGAGCATATAGCAGTTTTTTGTGTCACACTGCTTCTTTCTCTGAATCAAAAAAGTAGTAACATGTCTGTGTGGGCTCCTGGCTCAGATTATATCAGGCTGCTAGAAAATTCAGATCTGGATTTATTCCTTACAGCTGATTTGCCTTTAGAAATTTCTGGATCTGACCCAGCATCACTGTAAAAGTCATAATAACAGTGTTTGAGTTCCAGGTCTGAAATGTGGGGCTGGACTGTAATTCAGCTTTCCAGTGGCCAAGCATGAGTATCAAACAGAATGACACAGAGAATTTATTCAGGAGAACTAAAATGCTTTCTACTTCACTTTTTAAAGAGTGAACAGAGTAAACAGAAATGAATTTTAACTAAATTTTTTCTGCTTTTATTTGCAATCTAAAAATAAAAGTGTAGGAATGCCAAGTCTGAGCAATAGGATGTTTAAATGTGACACATTCGTTGAAATATGGAAAATACCTTTCCATTCTGACAGCACTTATGTTTTGTTGGCTGAGTACTGATTAAACCAATTTTGGCATTAGAGCTTACATTTAATCAACAGATTTGCGTGTTGCAGTGCAAGAGACAAGACAGTCATGTTTTATTCCTTCATTTCTTTGGAAACCCAAAAGAGCCATTTGTTAAACCGAATTTCTGTTCATCTGAAACCGTGGACTTTCTGTGTGTCCTTTTGTACTCATTAAAAATAGATTGAACTGGATGAGATTCAGCAAACAGGTAGGTATTTTTTAAACTTTCATTTTACTTGCACATTTGTACCTTAAGATGCAAAAAAATTTTTTGTATTTATCCTAAATTTCCCTAATCTCCCTTTCAGCAAATAAACTCACTCATTCTTAATCCTCTTCTAAATTGCTTGGAGATATATTGGTCATCTTCTTTTATGAGAATTTTTACACCCTCGGAAAAAGCACCTTTATCTCAGAGAAGCCACATGGTTAAACCATGAATGGAATTTGGGATTTTTGCATCCTGCTAAGACACATTCAGAATTCCGCTGCAAGTTTCCTTTTCCTGGGAGCTGTAACCAGGACACCTGTGCATCACTGTGTGTTCTTTGTCCCTATAGACCCTGTCACTGGGTCCTTGCTTCCTGCCATGCCAGACATAAGCTGCTCTCCTCACTTTCAGTGCCCTCTATGTCTTGTTTGTGGCTGACCTTTGCCTGTGATGACCCAACCCCATCATTTCCCTTTTGTTTTCTACTTCACTGCTTTGAACTGCAGTATTTAATGTCAGCACCCTGCTGTAAGTACCTGTACAAATGACCCATCACCTCCTGCCAAATTCTTTTTCCCTCTGTTCCTTTACATGAAACTGTTTCTTAAGTCTGTAGTCTCTGCCAGTCAAAGTAAGATACTGCACTGTTTTAGCAGCCTCAGCCTCTATTTATTTACTCTTTATTGTCTATGACTTAGATCACAGATACTTAGGATGTGTATTTTGGTATTGCTCTGTGAGTATCACCATAAATAATGCTGTTCCAGCCATACCTCTAACTTTTAAACAGCTTAAAAAAAATAATATCACTCAACAGTACAGACAAAATAAATAATTTACCAGACTGGTAAATGTAATAAATGCTTCTGTTCCTGGTGACTTTGAGGACTTGCCTTTTTCCAGTACTCTCCATTGAGAGATCTTCACCACATAATTAACTTATGTTGGGTTTTGTTTCTGCTTGGTATTAAGATGCATTTTTTAAAACATTCTCACCAGGATGAAAAGGTACTAGGAATTAGAGGTCTGGTGAGAACTCTCTCTGAAAGAAAGAAATCACATAATTGTCTAGTCTTCAAAGGTCTAAAGGAAATCAATATCAAAGGATTAGATTAGCCTTCTGAGACCTGAAGCTGGTCATTGAGTGGAGTTACTCATCTGAATCAGCTTGCACACCTATTTGTGAACTTTGAATTATGGTCTTAGAGATTAAAAAATCTCAGACTAGTTCTAGATGTGAAACCAACCCCAAATCATGTAAAATCCCTACTGTTTGGAGGCCATTAAATGCCTCCTTTTACACATGCATTTTAAATTCTTTGTTCTGACTCTTCAGAGGTAGCTTGTAGCAGCTCTCCTGTGGCATGGAACTGATTACACTGAAAATCAAGTCAGATAAGTCTGTGAACTTCTCACTTTCTGTAGTGCTCCAGCTGGGCAGAAAATCAATGTTCTTAGCAACGATAGCAGTGACACCCATTTGGATTAAGCAAGTATGTTCTAATCTGCAAATGAAAAATGAGCTGGATGCTGAAATTTTCATCTCAGTGTGAACTAAGTGTATGTGAAGAGATGGAAACTTCTTAGTGCTTAATAGAAACGAATGGAGAAAAAAAACCTTTACCCTTTTTTGGATTCTCTTTGTTCACCTGATTTCATAATTTTATTAAACATATCTTACTAAATCGTGTATTCTTTAATAATAGTAATATCTGCCCTGAAACGGTCTATGAGTAGCTTAAGTTAAAAAGTGAGAAAAATACTCACAAGTTACTGGAGATGATTACAATGATTTATGGCCTCATGTATTATATGTCACAGAGATAAATGTAATCTAATATTCTACTAGGCAGGATTCACAAAGAAAATGCAGAGATTTTAACAGCTGAATTCATAGCTGGTGTATAGGTCAAGTCAGTTATTACTTAAATTTCAGCCACAACTTCCTGTGTTTATTTTCTTATTGAATAGACTTGATTATACTGTTAACCATTCTTTATGTTTTCCTGACAATACAACTGGATTACAGAAAACAATTAATTTTGTTTCCCAGTAATGGTTATTGCCTTTTATATAGACACATTCATTCAATAACGACCTTGTCTATTAACATCAGCTCTATGTTTATCTTTTTATCTTTATTCCAAGAAGTAAAGAATTGCTTGACTTTTGATGTAAAAAATGATTTCTCTCCAGTATTTCTTATTTAACCTAATCTCTTTAATTATAATCCTAAGGAACACTTATAGCTTGATTTTTTTTAGTGTGTTTGAGTTCTTAATTTTTTTTTCATGAAGCTTCTGGAGAAGACCATGTATTTAGCTAGATAAACTAAAGGACATAGTCCTGTTTTCTTACCAGGTGAAATCAGCACCAAAACTAATTCCTCATAATGCAGAAACAAGTCTGTGAAATGATTGTGACCACCGAGGGCAAGTATCATCTTTAGAATTGTGAAGTCTGAACTGAGGGAATCTAGGACTCACAACTTTGAATGTTCAAAATGAACAAATAGTAACACAGGAATTGAAAAGACATAATTTTCAAATTCGCATAGCTGAGAGAAAATGAGGCAGGAACAACAACTACCATGTCAATTTCAAACATTCAAGGTAATTTTGATCTTAAAGTCACAGCCTCAAAACCTCTCACTCTTGCAATCCTCAGTGAATGTATTTATGTCTTTCATGCTGGTTAATCCTCAGAGTTGAGTAACTTCAAGTTTCTTCAGTTTATAAGCCCTTGCCTAGTTTTAGAGCTATTATGAGAAAAATAGCATAGGTGTCTTAACACTTATGGCACAAAAAATGTCATTAACTCTGCATTTCATCTTTCAGGCTAAACTTTGAACTTCCTTCATATGAATTCTGACAGATGGCCTAGATAAAAATCAAAACTATAAACCCAAGTACTATGATAACTAACATCTTCCTATGTGAAAACCCTGACTAAATGGACAGTTTTAACTGACTGCTGAGCATTATGTTGCTAACCTGGGAAATTCTACAATTGAATTAACATTTTTTGCCTTACAGCAACAAGAAAGAATTAAAGCTTTTATAATCTGGTTTTCATTCTTTTACTGTGCACATCATGGTCCAATGCTGAATATTACAATAAAACTGAAGAAAAGGAAATTAGAGCAATCTATTTGGAAAAAAGCCTAGAAATCATTCTATTTGTGATTTGCAAATCAGAAGATCTGGATTTTTGCACCTTTTTTGTGTCTTTGACATTCCAGGTTTTAGGAAACTATTTGAGATGTGGTTCTTTGTGAGAAAGCTTCCAGCCAAGGGTGTTGTTCACGCCAAACTATTCAACCTTTATGATTAAGTTGTCTTATGTCCATGACTGGGTGAATTCATGTATAAAATTACATCTCCTTGCAGCTCCATGATAATTTTTCTGTGGTAGGGAATTTTATTTTAGGTGTTATAAAAGACTCTCTAGGCACTTATACTTCATAGTTCCCAATCTTCACATAAAACATAAATTAGATTCTCACATTGTTGGTAAAAGCTAAGTTAAAAAAGAAATAAACAAAATTCAAATTGAAATGTTTTTTACATGGCACACTGATGGAAACCAGGTCTTTATTAGCCCACATCCAGCTATGTCCACTGCACTGACATCTCAGGAAACAGGTCTACATTATCATGGGGAAATCAATGAAGTTTGCTGCTCAGTATGCAGTATCTGTCAATAGTGTAAATAAAACCTGTCTCAGATTGTGTTGGAAGCATAACAGAACAAAAATAATGGGGAAAAGTCAATTGAATGTGGAAGGTGTACACTGAAATTTTGGGATTCCTAGATTCAATTTACATGTCACTCATAAACTTCCTCTGCGACCTTGTCCAAATCACAAGGAAGACTTTAGGATCATTAAGTGGGATTTAGGTAGGAGTTTGTGTTGTATAAGTCGAAAACTCTGATCCTTTCAGACCCTTCTTGGTCTCATGGGTGTGTGGAAGACACTGACATTTTTAGTAGGGAAGAACCTTGGGGTTTAGAGCTGTGGTGGGACTGATGCTCAGCACAGCACCACCTTATCCCCAACACTGCCAGAATACCCCTTGTATTAGTGATACTCCAAGGGTCAGAAATAGCCAAAAATTTACCCAGAGAGTTACAGAGAATGAGAAGGGGCTTGTGAAACAGGATAGCCTCAAAGGAAGGACTTTGAACAAAGGACCCCAAATAAAGGACTCCTTCCAGGTAATTTGGGGTCTCCTTGCTGAGTCACTGACTTGCTGTGCCTCTTGTTGTTTGATTGGTGCCAGAGGTCCCCATGCCCTTCAGCCTAGACAACATTAGTACTACTTGGCATCTCATGAAATAAAGAGCAATAAAACAGAAGTAATAAATAATTAAAAATCCCCAACAAAACACCAGAAAAATGTACCACATCTATCTGTAGTGCAGAAATGATAAAATGTTGTGGAAGTTTTGCTAAAATTAGAACAATTGAATGAAAATAATCAGCTCAAAATGGCATATCCTGAAATTACCCATGGCTGAAACAAAACCTAATGACAACTTTCAAATCACATAGTGTTTTGTGTGAAGGTCACAAATAGTCATCACTACCATAAGTGCTTCAGCTAACTTTTAGGACATTAGCTCTCTCATTGCTTTTGTGAGCCAAAGCAATGTGATTAGTTATTTTTCTGAAAAGCCACATTTAATTTTGTGTTGCAGCATTTTTGAAAGTGTTTACATGCCTGTGGAGGTGGAGTAGCAACAAGCTTTTCAAATACAGAGAGCAGTCAGGTACTGAAGCTCTCTCTGTTTCATTAGAAATCTGAACACTTTTCAAATTGTGCTTTTCATCATTTTGAAAACAGCAAGCATTGCAATTACAGCTTCTTTTCCTTCCAATCCAACTCACTATTTCCCCAGACCACGCTGCATCAGACCAGACCTTCCTTCACATTGTTTCACATAGCAGAAGTAATAAATTCACTTACTTGTGCAAGTCTTGTTGTATTTAGGGTTCTCTTGAGGAAACCCTTCCAGCCGGCACTGGAACCTGTGCTGCCAAAATTCCTGAAACCACGGATTCCGGTGGTTGGTTTCTGGCCGAAGCTGTAGGTAGTAATCATCAAACCACTTCACGTCTGGAGACTGCAGCTTGATGGTTATCCCTCCAACAGCTTCATTCTGGTACCCTTCTGTCACATCATACCTGTCTGCCCAGCCGTCACTGCAGGGGTAAAGGAAAGGGACACAGCATTGACCATCCAAAGGAATAAGAAAAGAGCTTCTTAACAATGAAAATCAGAGCCTGAGAGCACACACACTAGCAGCCGTGGTTCTGAGAGGAGTCTTGTAAAGCACATGTAATTCTTCTGGAGGAAGAATTCAGTGTTTTACTTACATTTTCTTGATATCAGCACCTTCTGCTTAAGTTATCTATTCCACATCCTCCATGTCAGGTAATTGAAACAATGTTAAAAATCACAGATCCTGAAATCTGCTGTGTATAAGAGCATCTCTGCATCACTTAACCTCATTGAGCTATGGGGATAAAACCTTGGATTCAGTGTTTCCATGACACTGGGCTGATACTACTCTTACCTGAAAGTATTTGACTTTGAGGACAGGACCTCTGACTGTGCAAAGGGCAGGACTGTGTTGCAGACCATGTCCATATTTCTTGATGGAGCACGGCACAAAGAGCCAGAAGCAAGCCTTGAATGGGCTGGCACTGCTCAAGCAGAAACACCAGTGACTGCACAGCATTGCATCTGAAACAATTAATCCTCTCTGCAGACATGGCTAATGAAGCTGGGCAGAGCATTATGCAGATCCAGTCTTGCTCCTATTTCTTTGTTGCTTGTGGCGGGAGCTTTATGGAGTTGTGTGATACTGTACTACACACAGAATTTTAAAACCCTTCTGTTAACCTTTCAGCTTGCAACATTCTAACCACAAGGAGACACAAGCAACTGAAAACCCCATTCAAACAAAATGTCACAAACTTCTCAGGGTAATTTCCCTCTCCTCACTTTCACAATGGATTTTCTTGGAAGTACTGCATTTATGAGGTTTCATTCAACCCTAAAAATTAGAGCATTTCAGATTTCTTCTGTTTTATCATGAACATGATATTTCAGTTTTTCAAAAGCCCCAAGTCTTACAGTCAGAGGCTTGGAGAAGAATCTCAGACTAGCATTTTCCCCCTCTCTAAAAAGTCACTGATGTTGACTATAGAGAGTACCTTTAAATCCTGAAAGTTCAATAATTAAAGGATAAAAAATAAGCTCAACTTATTTTAAAACTTCATGATTTGTTTAAAGCTAGGCCTTCTGTGAGTTAGTCATGCTGTAAGCGATGCAGGTGACCTTTATGTGTGTGGATCTGTTGTTCTATTTTGATCATTCACTGCCTGCCTTAAACTTTTCTTCTGTACTGCAGAGCAGGCAGGAATCCTGCAGCAGACACCGGGTCCCCAGCACGTTCCTTATGCTGTGCAATCAGCTGTCCTCACACAGAGCAAAAGCCCTCAGAGAGTGACTCCTGCACAAGACACTACTTCAGCAGAGCCTGGACTCTTGACTACATCTTCTTAGCACAGCTGCAATGTCAGTAAATAGCAGCTTCACCAGGGGGAAAAAATATCCAGTATCTGGAATCGAAATGAAAGAACCATTAAACATGCTTCAGATTTCAAATGCACTGATTTACTCAGCACAGAGGAGTAAACTATGCACACACAAAAAGAGAAAGATGAGCACTGCTGTTCAGCTTGAAGCTGAACTTGGAAAATTTACCTTCCAGCTTAGGGATTAACACAGGTGTTAACATTCCCAACTGTGCTCAAGTTGCTCAGTAAGAAAAACACACCCCACTTCCACCAGGAATGTTCAATGGACAGAGTTAAAACCCCTTATGGGTTGTTTTGTGACAAAAGCCACAGAAGGTGTTTTAAATTTATGACTGATTTAACCTTTCTTTAAAAGATTTGTCTTGTTCTTTGGCAAGTTTTTAAGCAATTTTGTCAGCAAAAACTGACAAGTTTTTGAATGCAGGAAGTGAAAGGTTTTGTAATGTGGGACTTATTTTTTTAAACTGACTAGAATTTAAAAGAATTAAAGCCATGCTGTCAGTATCCCACCTTTATGAATTGTCTCAAAGAAAACCCAGACAAGAAGACTGTTTTCTTGTAATTAATTTGTTTGTATTTTCAAAGGAGAAATTTTGTCGATCTAATCCAGCAGGGTGCTATAAAATTGACAGTATTACTTTATGATTAGCTATCTCATCTAAGAAGGTTTACAACAGAGATACCATTTTATACCTTTAAATAATTAAAAAAGATGGAAATGGCAACTTCACATTACATAACCCTCCTTCTCCACTTTTCTGCAGGAGAGCTTCTTAATTCAACAGAGCTGCTTCTAATTCAAAGAAGTGTTTTGGCTTAGCTTCTTGCTCAAAAGACATTTAGGAATATTATGTAACACCTACTCAAAGTGTGTATTGTACAGACAGCGATGTAGAGATAACAAAGCCTCAGATGGACAATGTGGCAAAGCAAATGCTAAACTGCTATCCCAAAGCTGTGAAAGTGGAGTAGGTACACAGGAGAAAATGAATATTAAAAACATCCAGCTGTCAATTTCAGAGATGAAGGGTGAACCAAGAAAACAGGCTTGGTTGAATTAGCTGAAGATTTATAGTCTAAAGAATCAAACACAATGCTAGGGGAGACATGTACTATTTCTCTTCAGGTACATCAAAAGCATCAGCAAAAAGATCACAAATTGTTAATCATATTGAGATAAGCATTCAGGAGTTAAACTGAAAAGAGAATGACTCATCTTAGACACCAGGAAAGTTTTCTCACAGTACAGAGAATGAGGAACAAGAATAGCTCCAAGTGAAGACTCTTGGGGGTGTCAGAGAGCAAGACAGAGAAGCATCCATCTGATATAAATGTCCCTGCCCTGGTGAAGGGATGACAGTAGGCTACCTGACTTCTTGACATGCACTATGCATTAGTAGTTGTTGAGATTTGACATATGTCTGGGAATGATGATTTTGTAAAACTCAGCAGATTAGACAAAAAATTCAAAGAAATAACAATAACTCCTTCACAGCTTCCCCAGCTTCTTGTAATGTTTTATCTTAGTTATTTTTTCATTATTGCATTTTTTTTTATTTCTCTATAGTTGCTATGGGAAGCAACAAGAAAGAGAAATTTATTTAGGCTAAATGATAGGCTATACACACAGCTGATTCCAATGATGCAGTCAGGAGTGTGCGTTGGGTCAAAATTAGTCTAAATGAAAATGAAAATATTTTATCTCTCTTATGTTGGGTGAAAGCAAGGTTTTTACATCTAATCCCCAAATAACATTATCTCAGTATAATTAAGATAATCCTTTTAAGTTTTAAAACAGAAAAGAAATTCTATGTTCTCTAATTTAGACATTTTGGTTGACAGTCTAAAGTAAACACAGGTCTGGCAGTTTAAGGCCACTTGCTCAGTTTTGAATATCTATAGCATCAATTCTGTAATGTTGCCTCTATATGTAAGACTTGCGACTTCCATAGTCCAAATGACCTTTGTCATGGGATATGAAACTCCAAAGCCAATGAGTCAGTTATGAGATCTCATATTTGAACAACTACAGAATGATTTGCACAAACTGTCATGCCTACACACTAAATAGACACATATTTAATTTTTAGACATTACAAGTTTTTTATACTGCTTAAGACATTTCTTAAATCTCATTTATAGGGTTTATAATATTCATTTCAGTAAATTTTGTCAGATTCTTGAGAAGACTTTCAAGGAAGTAGGGAAATTCTGCTAGTTTCTAGGGACAGCTGGACTAAAAACGTTTCAACGTGGAAAATCCTATGCTGAAGAGGAAACTAAATAAATACTATAATTGACTATTTTTTCTGTTCACTACCACAATATCCTTCAAGGACAACTTCAGATTTAAGTAGTCCTGAACAATGCCAATGCCTGTTATGGTGTTGTTTCATTCCATTGAGTATCCTGGCTCAGTTGGAACTCTGCTGTTCTGAGAATCAAATTATAGAAAACAATACATAACCTGTGATTTGAAGACCATTAACTATCATCTGCTTCAGAATTTAGCAACAGCATGTTGGATAATACAAGAGGGGCAAAACAAACAGGTAAACAGTGCAAACTGTCAGTCCTTGAAACTACTGCAACCCTTTACCCTCACTATTTTGTGAATATTTGACAAGCAACTCATTATAATTTTATTGTACTAACAAACTAAGCAACAGTGAGCAGCAAATATGATTTTTTGGCTAATGGAGATATTTTTGTTAGATGCTCACTTTAAAAACAAGGTTGTCATCGATAAGCTATCAAGGTAACAGGTATATACTATCAAGATCTATCTAGTATTATTAAGAATATGCTATCAAGATATAAAGATTTTTTTGAACGAACGAACCAACTAACTAACTAACTAATTAATTAACTAACTAACTGACTGACTGACTAACTAACTGGCTAACTAACCAACTAAGATTGTGGAATTGTCTGCTCTAGGCTGCTGCCCATCCTGGGTGGGAGAAGGTAGCGGAGAGGTGTAATGCTAAACCAGCTACAGCTGCAATCTGGTGGACGTCCAGAACCCCAGCTGGTGATGATGTTCCTGCAGAAGCTCCTGCCCATGTTACCTGATGCTTTCTCTTTTTATACCAGTTCTTTGGAGCATAGGAAGCTGTGGAGGTGTCTATTAGTTTGGTTCATTGAGTGATTCACTATACTGAAATAAAGTTTTCAGCTCTTGGCTCTGGACAAATTATGATCAGCAAACTGCTGTGTGTTAGTACCAGTGAGCTGGAGAACATAGGGTCAAGATTCCTATCAAAACCACCTGAAAAATTCAGCACACATTCTAAACCTCTATTTCTAAGATTAGACAAAATACAAAGAGACACATATGTACAACAAAAATAGACTCCCTTTTGAAAACAGTTCCACTTATTTTTTGTGCTGAAAATGCAGCAACGTGTTGGAATCAGTTGAGCTGATTTCTTTTTCCCTGAAGTCCCTTTCAAGCTATAGCTAACATTATTACAGTTAATGAGTGCATTCATTAGGCTGTAGACTGGTCTCTTTTTTGTTATGCAAAAATCTGTTTTTAGGCAGGCCACATAATAATGATGGCAACTGCTGTTCTGCCCACATCTAATCACTCTCCTGCCAAAAATCTCACCGATAGCATTTGAAAATATATTTCTCCACCTGTGTAGGAGTTTTTGTCTAAGTGGCTGTCTTTAATTTTCATTTCACTGTGTTTCTCTGCTTTTCCAAGGCTTTTTCCATGTATTTTAAAAGCTCTATAAGTATTAAAGAGTCCTCACACTCTTCTCAAAGCACTACTGGTCTTGCTAAGGTAAATTGTTTGGTTAGTACTGAGTGGAGGGTGGCATTGTTTGCTGAGCATCTCTAAACTGATGCATTTTGATGAGTTCATTTTATAATAACTGTGCATGTTATGAATTCTAGTTTTGCTGCCTGGATTTTTTTAGATTGCAGGTTCTTATTTCTTCTTTCTTCCTTTTCATGCATGTTATAAAGATAAATAAATTTGAGGGTAATTCAGAGGAAAGAAATTACTTGATGATTTTTAGGCAGTATGGCCCACAGTTTTCTGCAAGATGATAGCTAGAAGTAGCTATGCAGTGAATTTGGCAGATACCTTACACAGGGGATTACTGGTACTAATTACTTGCTGAGTATCCAAACTTCCCCAAGCTGAGAAAGGTTGTGATGGCAACTTGAGGTATTGGTAGCCTATAGCAACATCTAATTTGCATAAAAAGGAGAGTTTTGCAGCTGTGTTCATCTGTAGTTCAGAGCTGCAAGTAATTCAGCCTGACTGTATTCGGGTGTACAGCAAAATACAGTTTCCAGTGTGGGATTCCTATTTCTTGATGCTTGCCAGGTGTCAAAGGTGATGATTTTAACTGGAGTTATATCTATATATGTAAGTCATATGAGGTATCCCCTAAACTGAAGGGAAATTTGCCTGAAAACTCCTGAAAACACCAAGAATACTGAAATTGTGCAGTATGCTCTCTTGATTCTCAAATAATTCTTTCATGAGGAGAAGGAAAATATTTGACATATTTCCAAGAAGAAAGGCATTTTGGATGGCTAGACAACTTGGTTTTCCCTAGGATTAAATGCTAATTTGTGCTACAGTTGAAGTCCCTTACTTTTTTACTATGTTTACTCTAGGTCAATTATTTGTAAAGGCTTTGAGGTTTGTCTAGACTAAATAAACACAGTTTTATCCAAGTTTTCTTTGACAAGCTGAATTTGCTGTCATTCAGGGTGCCATTCTTCCTGAAGTGCTCAGCTGCTTCTTGCCTCTACGGACTCAGTGCTACCTTGGGATGCTCTGATAATGCTGACAGTGTCACGGATGTGACTTGGGTGCTGCTGTCAGTGAGAATCAAAACGAGAGCTCTGTGGCCTAAAGATGTGAGGGGAGTGATGGAATGTCTTCTTGTGATCTGTATAGACATAGGGATGTCCTATCCCAAGCTACTGCTTGTCCATGTTCCAAGCAGGCAGTTCCCACACTGTGAGCAGTCTCCTGACTATAGTTACCAGCAGAAACTGATAAGCCTTTAACAAGGGGCAGGGAGGGAGAAGAAAGCAGGCTTTTCATGACAACATGTTGTGAAAACAGGAGTGGGAACATTTTTCTTCAGATTTTGCATTAGACAAGGATGGTCAAAAGAGAATAACACCAAACAAAGGGATGTGCTCTGTAGAAAATCCTAAAATGTATTTGGGAATTGGCCATCAGACATGAGGACTGCTTCCACCACTGTTTTTTTACAAGGTAAAAAGATTACTTCATATAGTTGAAGCGTATTTTCCAAATATGGCAGCAGCTTTTCTTTTCAACAATATTAATGCTGATGAGTCATATTTATAATTCACTCTAAGCTCCTCAAACTGTAAACTTCTCCTAGTGACAGCCTAAAAGCCACCAGTTACATAATGTCAGCAACAGCAGCAAAACAGGAAAGGAAAAAGAATGGTTCATGTCTAAACCACTTCAATTTCATATGTATTTACTGTGAAAACACTGAGTTTTATCTCTCCCAGAATGCCTAAATTCAGGATAGCTTCAGGGCAACAAAAAGTAGTGTCCATTGCTAAATTATGTAATCCACAAAGGGCATATAAACAAATATCAAAAGAAGTCAGGAACAGAAATCAGGGCTTGGCAGAAATTATAAGTGAATGCCTACTGTCTTGAAATGCTGTCACAAAGCTATTTTCTGTACTTCCCATGCCCCTGGAATGGGATCTCTGGCATGACCCTAAATGCAGAAAGATCCTCAGTTTGTTCTACAGCAGCACAGATGTATAAACCAGTGCAGCATTTCTACTCATGATTGCTTGCATTGGTTCAGAGGATTTTTTGTTACATCAAGTCCACCAGGAGAAAAATAACCTACTCTGAATCAGAGTTATCTTATGATAGTGTCTTGCTGAGGCTGCCAGTGATGGAGTAATGCCCCATTAGACATCCAGCCACCACTTTTAGGGACATACAACAATCTTTAAGATAAATTCAAACGTAGTCATATGAATTAACAGATAATTGTGATAGCCTTACTACTTTAAAAATATTTCAGAAATGGGCAAAAAAAATGGTTTATGTGAAGCCATTTACTTATTTGACAGAAAATGTAACATATATAATCATATTATTTATAGATGCACATATATATACCTTTTTTCCTATGAGTAGGTACTTGCAGAATTTTCAGCCTGAAAAAAGTGGCATGCAATAATCTCTCATGTCTGTACACCAACTATTAAGTGTTTTTAACATGTATTTGTGAAGTTATTAAACTAAGCTATGAAATATAATTCAAAGTGACACTTGAGGTGTTAACTCGTTGTAAAATAATATACATAATGTATAAACAAGGAACAGTATGACTAAATCAGTATAAGTGAACATATCTAGGTATTTCATAGAGAAGTAAATAGTAAACAAAAATGAGTTTAAAAGTTGGACAACACAATATAAAATTTAAAGAAGCATAAGTACATTTCGTATTTCAGTAGTTACTCTTAATGGCAATGCATATGATAACACTAAACCTTATTGTTTTGAGAGAACTTGTTTATGCATAATCAGAAGCTTTCGGCTGAACCTTTGAACATAGGACAGAAAAGTGAGGATGGTATCTTAATAATATTATTTGTATTTTAGAACTTATTTTAAAGCCATGCCTACCTAGAAAGTTTCCACTGGTCTAACAGTACAGAGGTAAGCAGAATATTACTTTGTAAAACATCTTAAATCTCCAGACTTTGGTGTATACACTAGTAAATCTAGAGGGGATAATATAAAATTTCCATTTGAACAATGCATTTCAAATTCTGCATGTGCAAAGATTTTAAAATGACAGATGTTATGTAGGATTTTTTTCAGAGAAAGAGTAAGTAACTTCAAGCCCATAAATGTAATAATTAGCACACAGCTATATAATCAAAACCAAAAATAATATTCACAGTGCCCCAGGGAGTCGGTAATTTCAATAATATTTTAACATCCTGTTCAGCAAATGGAGCCAAATATGGCAAAGGAAACCGAGCTAGACCTAGAATAATGGCATAAACAGTGTAAATATACTGCAGTTCTCCTCCTGCTGAAATCAGCTGAAGCTTTGCCACTGACATCAGTCAGGACTGCCTCTTGCTCAGGTCAAGACATATCCCTCTAATTAATTCAGTGCCTGCCCTCAGACACTATAATGTGTGATGACAAGCTCATCCTATCCACTCACATTGGTATTATCCATGGATATACAGAGAATTGAATTATAGAGCAGCTTTATGAGCCCTTCATCTTCTAAAGCTCAATTCAGAATAATTCAGGCGTCATGGGCTATAAACATGACGTTCTTTTAGTCAACTGTTTGAGGACTCATGACTGTCAGAAAAAGAACATCACTAGACAGTCATTGGCTTCAGAGGAGGAAAATATGTCAAAGACCTTGCAGTTTGACTGCCTCTTGCTCTACACAGCATTCACCTTCTTGAACAGAGTGTGTCACATTAAATGTGCTGACACCTCAGAGCTGTGATGTAATACAGACATCACAAGGTTTGAGAAGTCTGGATGATAGGATTCATCACCTCAGCAAATCAGAAATCTTTCACAAGAATCAGAGCAAGTCAACACAGGAATATATTTACATCTTGGTGGCACAAAGTAATCTGAAACCAGAGTGGCTTCTATTGTCATATCTCTTTAAGCAACTGGGTGTATTTGAGAAACTTGGTCTAGTGGAAGGTGTCCCTTCCAATCCAAGCCATTCTATGATTTTATGATTTCTTTTGCCAAAGTAGCTTGTGTTTCTCATTGCTACAGATTTAGAACCATCATTTCCAAAAATGAAAGTACATCTATGCAGTCAACTAATTTTATATCAATTATTTGTGTTGCCCAGAGCTTGGAGTTGGACATTTTAAGTAAGTGACTGTAACTCCCACAGTGAGGGATTAATTTCTGTGTTGCCATCCACACAGACATGATAGAAATAGCTTTACTATGCTCAAACCAAAGCTCATGACATCCAGCAATCTCCCCCTAATGGTGTTCAGTAAAAATTTTAATATGCAGTCAAGGCCCAGAAGAAGAATTTGAATAAGGTTAGCAGAGACCAGCTCACATGTTCTACCATTTTAAAGGGTGAGGATTTGAGTCAGCAATAGAAGTCTGATTTAAGTGGTCTTTAAGATCATTTCAGTTCGTGTGAAGGTAAGACTGTAAATCATAATATCCTTTTACAATACCACTTTCCACACAAATACAGGAAATCTTCAAAATTCACAGACAGTGGCTTCTGTACCATCCCTTGGTGTTTCAGTATGTCATTAAAAAAGTATTTTCTCTCAGCATAAATATTGCTGAGATTTCTTTACACTGTGCTAACCCATGCGGAGGAGAAACATTTTTAAAACAAGGTGAGAAAACTTACAGATATGAAGCCCATTAGATCAGGACCATTAAATTTTGCCTAGTTTCTCTGTACAAGTGGGACTGATTTTCATTGAATAGCACTTTCTTTTATGGCTCCTTTGTTGTATTGAGTTGACCCACATTTGCCTTAACAAAAATAGAATGAGGCCCATGGGTAATCTGTACCCTAAGTGTGTAGTTGCCTTCTGCATTAGAAATTCACATAAAAATACAAGTACTCAAAGTGTAAAGTTGAAAACAAATGCCATCCAGAATATACTGAGAGAAAAAGCACAAAAATGTGATAGGATGATCACACTTCAAGTAAAAACGTGTCATTTAACACGTCATCTGTGTTTAACTATAAGTCTGTTAAGAAAGGATTAGGATATACTTTTAGCCTATTTTTATTGAAATTACTGAAAACAATGCTTATACTCATGCAAAGCCCTTAAGACATCATAATCAGGCTTTAGGTTTCAGAAATGTGGCTGTGGCTACCACCACTGAATCCCGCAAGTGAAGTTTGTCAGCACCTCCATGTCAGACTCTCAGAACACAGTCTATCACTAAAACTGCTCACTCATCTGCAAATATTTAGATCAGGTTTGGTAGGTTTTCTCTTTAAATCTATTAAACAAAGCTTTGAAGATAAAGGACTGGTAATGGCCTACAGAAAAAAACCCAAGCAATAGTATGTTGGGGTTATCTAAAAAGCTTAAATATGTGTTCTGTAGTACAATAACAAATAGGTTGTTATTTGACAAGTTGTTCCAAAAATTGCATTGCAAAATACATTCCAGAATTACATACAGATCACATGGATGACATAAATTTAGGAAATAGCGATGCAAAATCAGTACTTGATTCTTTTTTGTAAAATAAATTGTAACTTCATGAAGTACAAGCTTGTCTGTCTTGCAATTATAAGTCATAGATGTAAAAAAAAAAAATCTGAATATTTGAAAAATTGTTGTTTGAAAATTGACATTTGAGACATACCTTGTTAATGTTTCAAAGTGACATGAAAGACATAGGGCAAGGTGATATGATTCCACCAGCAATTTTTATTGCAGTCCTTAGTGTATCTATGTCCTAAACCAATGATAACTTATGATGATAGAGACTAATCTATCATGGTTTATCAGTTTGTGCATAGCAAGACCTTTCCTTCTGACAGCACTGTAAGTGGAACCCTACAACTGAAATAGCAAAGTATGTCTCCCACTAAAGTGTCTCACATATGATAACACATCTTCTATCTATTCCTCTGTAAATGGCACAATAATTGTAGGACTATATCCCTAATTTAAAATCTTATTTACATGTCTACATTTAAAACACTTTCATTCAGGATCCTTTCTCAAGGGCAAGCCTCTCAATGATTGCAACTGTTTATCACTGGCTTAATGGGCAACACAAACATTATTTATTTCTTGTTAGACTGTATTTGAGCCTAATCTTAACACAACTATTCCAGGGGAAAACTGATTCCAAATTTTATATGTGGAGAGAACAGTTTCCAGAAATTTGATTGGCCTTGGTCAGCATGAACAGAGAACAAAGCCTCTACATTACAGCTTTGTTTCACATATCTTGAACTTTTAGTTCCATAATTTAGTTTCCTCCTTTTAGTTCAGTGCTTACAGTACTCTAGAAATTTCATAAATTTTACAGAGACATCTCCATAACATTACAAATACTGAAGAAACAGATCTCTTTTCCAAATAAACAAACAAGTAAAAATTCAAAGCTAGAAGAAACAGAAAGTGCTCAAACCATATCCAGGTTGCCAAGCAACAGTTTTCAGCTATGTAAATATAAAAATATAGAAGGAAATATTAGAGTCAAGATGGGATCTATGCCAAAGCAGCTCACTAATCCACGTTGAACATTTGAATCTACTTTCTTGAATCTGTGTCAGTAGAAAATCTTCTGTTTCCCTGGCTTAAAAGAAATGTTGACTGAGGGCATAAACTTGCTCTCCTAACTAGGAGAACTTTTGGCTGTAATAGCAAGTCTGAACAGCAGCTTTTCTCAACAGAATGATGTCATTTAAATTTTGTGATAATAGACTGGTAGAAGCTCCGTTTTAAATAGAATTATGCCAGATAGAAAAAAAGAAAATTTCTTAAAAGTATATTTTGTTTGTTTTGCTTAAAAATCTTTTGTGCAATAAACTATTGCTGAATTACTTGAAAACTTCAGAAGTACTAACAATTATAAATCAATGGACATACCTGACCTTTCCAAAGAAAGCTTACAAGAACTTTTCAAAAATTCACTGTATAGTCCAGTATTAGCAGTCTCAGAGGCTTTAAAAGGAGCAAAGGAAGGGAAGCAATATGAAGAAAAAAATAGAAAAAATCTTCTCATTGAGAGACACACATCTTCACATTGAGAGACATTTAAAAGTTTAGTAGAAAAAGCCTGAATGTCAATTTTAATTCACTTTAATTTCAAAATCTATTGAAATACTTTTTCTAGTCCATTTAACCCAAATCAATTTGAAACAAAGCTCTTGTGATTTTTTTTCACCAGATAACTCTTTCAGCAAAACTGGCTGACAATATGAAACCTAGATATTTAAAAGTTTTATTTGACTGCCATGTTGTGATAATTAAATAAAAATGGCCTATGTACACTGAATATTTTATTTTATAATTTTAAAATCTGTGTTGCTTAAAGTAAGATATATTGTATGGTTTCAGTACTTTTATTTACTTCATTTTTTCATTCAACATTAAAGACTTTCCAGCTTATTCTTAATAAACTAATAAATATATCTTAAGAATATGTTCACTTATTTTCATTTGTCAGTATCAGCCAGAACTCTGAGTGCCTCAACAAAGATGCCAAGGTTTTATTGGATGATGATTCTTAGTTCCTGTTGTATTCAACATCCTGACTTGAATATTTGTTTATACTACTGAATAAAATGAAGCAAATATTCATCATCAGATCTTTTGGCATTCATTTTCCTGTAGGTATCAAGCTGATATTATTTTTTAATAAAGTCCCGTCTGCATCAATTTATTAATTGGAAATGTGAATGGACATGACTAAAAAATTTGGTGGTTACACCATTAAGTTTGGAAATAGAACCCTTAGGCTGCAAAAAGTCCTCTAAGGGCATAGAGTCCAACCATTAACCCAGCACTGCCAAGTCCATGACTAAAACACATCCCCAAGTGCCACAGGAACATTTTCATGCTTTCTATGTAGTAGAACAGAAATACTGACAAGACTGAAAGAGAAGTAGCTAAGAATAACTTCTAAGGAACCTACAGATAGATCAATTTCTATCCTGACTGGAGGGAGAGAGGAGCTGAAGACACTTCCCAGGAAGGTGAACACCATGGAGGTTTGTGTAGCCACAGTCGTATGACTGCTGGCCTGTCACAGGTGGAATAACTGTGACATTCTACCAGGAATTCTTGTTTAGCATGTTTCTCCAGAGAGATAAGCCTCTCATTATCATGCTATCAGTCCAGGTATGCCTTCACCCTCTGTAATATCCTGGGAAAATTATGAATAACCTGCATAACGCAAATACAGTAGACCCGTGGTGGTCCCAAGGACATGGACAAACACTGTGAAAAGCAGCTGCTGGAGAGGGCAAAGCAGTCATTCCTTCTGAATCTGCTACACAAGGAGACACCACCGACACTGAGGTGCTCCTGTGGTCTGTGAGTGGGCAGTGACACAAAGCTCATGACAGCGTTTGCTGACACTTGTCCAGCCAGGGATACATGACCATAGGAAAAACAGCTTCTCCTGCAGTGGGCAGTGGGACAAAAATTTAGCAATGTGTTTTGTTGGTTCGGTTACCGTAGCTTTGGTTTCCTTGAGGCTGTTGTAGGGACAGGAAGGGCAAGGAAGTGCAAGGAAGGGCAAGGAAGGGCAAGGAAGAAACACTGTTGGGTAAATAAATAGAAAAAGGCTCACATAGAAAAAAATGCTGTGTTTGAAATTGTGGCAGTATGTAGCTGGGGCAGAACAGCAGTTCATGTGCTGCAGATGGCTGGTAGAGCCCTGGGTGTGTGGACTGCGTGGTACCCAGCCTTGAGGGGTGACTGCAGATTGGAAACACAGCTACTCCATAATCTGAGACAGAAATGGCAGAAGCAGACTAGAGTGAATTGTAATTTAATCCATCTAGTCATGGCACATGAGGTAAAAATAGGTCTACATAGCAAAGGCAGAGAGAAAGGCAAACCATTTGTCTCTACACATGGCAGGGGCTTGGAGCTAGATGATCTTTAAGGTCCCTTCCAACCCCAACTATGCATCAATTTTATGATTCTATGAACCTTGGTGTAAGAAAACAGCAATAATTTTGGGCCCGAGCATACCAGCAAAACACGATTTTCCTCAAATAAATAGGTCACTTACTGCGTTACTTCTCATTTTCTAAAATTTCCTTAACCTTGAACTATAAATGGAATTGTAATTAGGCATATGGCATGAGGAAATGTAAAATAAAGGCACAATTAGTACAGTGAGAAACAAAAAAATATGGTCATTGCTGATGTAGAATTTTTCAGGAAAGAACCTGATGATATATAGAAACCAGTTTTACTTTAATTCCTTCCCATTGTTTAAAGAGATTAAGTTGATCTGGGAAACATAGTTTAATTTGGGAGGAAATACTTAAATGCAAGATGCTATTGATGATAAAGTGCCATCATAACTGAGGTCTGAAGAGGCATTGTGCAGATGGCTCCACCTAATGTTCAGGACAGTGACGTCACAAAGAAGCCACTCTCCTCTGACAGGTTACACAATTTTTTGGATTTCTTTTTCTCTCTCTTTGTGACAGTAATTCAGGAATTCCACAAACTGCATTAGGCTGGAATAGTGTAGGGTGTTACAACTGAGTGTCTGTCCACACAGTATTAGTTTGACAAGAGTTGTGGACTATACTTTTGAAGAAATAAACTGTGCTCATAATCTCGTAATTCTCAAAAGTTTTGAAACTTGTAAATATTCTTATGCTTAATTCTAGAACAAGATTTTCTCATCATTGTATTTTATGACATTTGAGGGTTTTATTTTGAATTTACATTCTTAAATTCTCTGCTGTGCTATGGACTATCCAATCCTATACAGATTTGGAAGAATTATATTCCAATTAGTTTTAGTGGGATAATGTATTTGATTTCTTAATTAAGAAAGATAATTACTGATAGCAATGATCAGAATAAACTCGGAATTTAAGAATGTATTTCTGATTTCTTTGAGGGTTAAGAACCCAAGACTCATGCTTATCTGTATTTGCCACACATCTATTTATATCCATCTATAATTTTATAATTGTTTTAACCACTTGAATTGCTCATAAAGACAAAAGATGTAAAAGAGCTGTGGGGACATGAAGAGACAAGACTGCCTTGACCAACACCTTCAGGGAAAAAAAAAAAAAGATAAATCAGAAGTACTTTTCTTGTAAGAACTTGTTTCAAAATAGACTCAGCAGCTAGGGTCTGATACAGCTAAAGAATTCTTATATTTTGATCTTTTATAGCCCAGACTGCCTTCTAAAGATCTGCCAAAAGGATTGTAAAGGAAATTTAAGTATTTTGTGAGGATTTTTCATCCTGGAGAGGCTTCTAAAATAAAAGAACAACCTTATCTGAGGTGCCTATATTAGTCACAGAAAGTTTAGAATCATAAAAGAGCTCTTGAAATTGCTTGGTGTTCTGAAATCGAAGTGCCTATGTGATGAGAAAGAATTATGTAATAAGAATTGGAGGAAAAAAACCTATGAGACAAATAAACATAGTTTATAAAAAGAAACATATAACTTTAATTCACAGAAAAAAATCCCAGCCTAATCTTCTGAAATACCTAAAGATAAAAAAAGAATGTCAGATTTCCATACTCTTGCAATTAAAAGCCACAGAGGCTTTTATTGTTTTTAAATGACAAAAAAATGGTGATAAGTCTAATAAGAACTGTTATAAAGAAGAGGAGTGGGAAGAAAGACATGAAAATAGCTGAATAAGAGTTATTTTCCTAATCTGAGGAAGAGGTTCCCAAATCATGAAATATGAGCCAAGTATATGGACACAAATGAAACTAATAAATTCTTCTGATGTACACTTTCTCAGTGGGATCTTTTCTAGTTGGTGTGAAACTTGGCTTATAAAAACTGGGAATAATTTACCCAGAACATTGCCTACAACATCCCTATGTTTCTCAAAAAGCTATATTTAGTCTGGCTATAACATCAGTATTCTCTGGCTAAAATAATTAGAAGTCAAGTTACCAAGAGGCTTGTGACAGCAAAACAAAATAGAAGGCTTTGATTACAGCTTGGGTGACAGGGCAAAGACTGAGGGCATGGGGAACATAATAGAAGTGTTTTATTTTGTTTCTCTTTTGTTCATGGGTTTCTTGGTGTTTTCCAGCAGGTTGCTGTCAAATGTCTTGGGACATTTTCATGAGACTGGGTTTGGCAGAAAATACTTGGATCATTCCCTGAGAATAATTGACCCAAGATATAGATTTTGCTCATCCAACCAAACCAATATAACCAACAATATTTTATGCTCCTAAGTATCTGCTCAGCTCAAAGTGCAACAGTTCTAATAGAAGGACAACAGAGAATTCTGGTTTTATTTTACTTTACTGTTTGCTGATCTTGAAAATATTTCTACACTGAAGGAAGTCTTGTCTGTAAAACATACATACAAAAGTGAATTTAATGACAGAAGTGCAGCCACATTGTCAAACTGAAAAAAATGTAACTCACTAATTATTCAACCTATGCTACATGGCCTATGTAGCACAAACTAAAATCGAAGAAGGCCATAACTAAAGATTGCAATCACAAAAATAAAAACAACACCCCCCAAAAAAGAAAAAGAAAAAAAAGGAGAAAGAAAAGTAAAGGTTATTTACAATGAAAATATAAGAAAATTACTGCAGTTAGTTAGTTCTATGAGGGAGGGATAAATTTTCCTTTACTTTATTCTCTAGGATGCTTGTAACTGCCAAAGGACAACAGTAAAATATTCCAGAAAAGAGGTAGCAGTGGTGCCAACTCCAAATCTAAAAGGAAACATTACAGAAGTGCTATTTTTATTAGTAAATAAGGGGTGGTGACATGCAGGGGAGTTCAAGAAATAGAGGTTTGGTTAGGTAACCATGGTCATTGAGCACCCTTCAAGTGACTCTCTTTAGTTTAATCTTCCTTTCACATGCCTTTTACTTACAGTTATTGCTTTTGCAATAGCCATCTACCATTCCATGAAAAACCATGGTACCAGAATACCACCTCTTTGATATGGTGCTGTCTCTTTGATCTGGTGTCCTTTCCCAACAGACATGCCAGGCTTTGTCTGGTGGACTTTATTTAAACTTTCCTTGAGGTGTTCTTGACCTAGTAGCACTTTAGGAAGCCCAAGTTACTAAAACAAAGATCTCACTGATGCTAGGCATTCATCAGATTTGAGACTTTCTTGGACCTGAGAATTTACAATGGAGCATCTGTTCTTCCTGTTTTTATTTTCAAAGATTCATTCTTGAAAGACAAAGATTTCTACTGATGTTCACGTGTGCTGTGTAAGATGCTGATTCATTAGAACCAGCTATAAAAGTACCATGGATTTGATTTAGATATCTTCCATAAAGCAATTGTAAATCCAATTGTCATTGTCTCTAAATTGAAGTATAATTAGAATTGCCTACTGTATTATAACTTAATTCCAAGTATGCAAACTAAACTTCTTCCAGTAATTTATAAAGAATAAGAAATTAATTTTATTCTATTCCCTGAAACTTATCCTATAACTGCTTAGAGTGATAGACAGTGCAAACTTTTAGGTGAAACTGTATATTATCTCTTCTTCATGAGAACTTACATGAAAAATGTAAGAGAAGAATATTTATTTTTTCCTTTTAATAAAGAAAAAAAAAGGAAAAATGTATCTGGATTGAAGTATATAAACCTCACTTCCATTGAAATAGATGTAAGGCAGTAAATCTCTGTCTCATTTTATGAAAAGGTTTGAGATTTTGTGAACTTTGTGACAGATAATTTTCTCTCCCATCTCTTAAAAGACAGACATTCCCAATGGTTTCTGTTTTGTGGTAGGGTACACTGAAGTGTCAGCTCATGACTGTCCTCTAAGGCATGAAATAATTAATAGCTGCCTACAGTACTGAACAGCAGGACTCCAATTCTATTTGTACTATATTCTATAATACAAATTCAGAAATATCTTTAATTTCTGCATTTCTTTTTAAGTTGGTTTTGCTCTTGTCTTATTTTATGCATCTAAAATTATATCAAAAAAGAACTTTATGATATAAAATAAGATGGCTGGTTCTTCCTTTCAATAGTGATGACTATTTCACACAAACTAAAACTTCATTCCTGAGTAGATCCACAAATCCAACCAACATCTCTTTGCATGCCATTCAGACAGTCTTTCCACTGAGTGTTTAACATTCTCTTTCCATCTCAATGTAGCCCACTCCACAGGATGTACACCAGCCTGGATGAACAAGGAGTTATGAAACCTTCTGACTTTTTTTTTTTTTTCCTTCCCAAATCTGTCTTGGGTTTCAGGCCTTTGCTTGACACACATAAGTTCAGTCTCCCTTGGACAAAAGAGAAACCAGAAGACAAGATCTTCCTATCTCCTGGCCAAGTGCTGTAAATATTAAGCTATTACATGCACATATTATCTCTAGCAACCTATATCAGCAAAAGTGATAAAGGTAAGTCTTCATGGGGGAATCCATTCAGTAGATGTTGCGCTTTCTGCACATTCCCTAATTAGGCCTGTAAGAGGATTGAGATACATGAACGTTTAGTTTGAAAACCTCCTTGTAGTCATGGGATATGATGGCATATCGTGACTTTGTTCAGATCTGTGGAAGCATAACCACATGTCCTAATGACATGGACTTGGGGCCTCTCCCGTCTCAGAGCAGTGGTCAGGCACAATGCCACAGCAAGGTGAGCAGGACTCTCTGAGACCTGCAGCACTTTGCTCAGTCTGAAGCGACAAGACCCATTATGCAACACTGTGAAGGCCAATAAGCCAAACTATAAATCAGCCACACTCCCCTGAAGCAAGAACAGCCCTTAAACTCAAGTATTCCACCTTCCCCTTGACAGAGTGACCATCACTGAGGCGCAGTTATGGCGACCAAAATTGTTACTCCCAGTGTGCTTTGCTGTTCCTATGTTAATCTCTTGTACCCCATTGGCCCTTCCCCTTTGCTCCGCCCCTGAGCCCTCAGATGATTGGCCCTCCTGTTCTACCCCGCCCCCTGCTTTCCTGTGGGGAGGCAGTTATATTGTCCCATATAATATTTCATATTTCCCATAGAAATCCCATATAAAAACTCCCTCTGACTCTCCAGATCTTTGTTCCTACACTCTGAAGAAGCTGAATAAAGCCTCCTGCAGAACTCCATATGAAGGCTCCACCTCTTCCTTCAGCACCGCCCCAAAGAGCTGATTTCACTGAAGAGTTGGAATCACGCAGCCTCTCCCCAAAGAGCTGATTACACTGAAGAGTTGGAATCACGCAGCCTCTCCCCAAAGAGCTGATTACACTGAAGAGTTGGAATCACGCAGCCTCTCCCCAAAGAGCTGATTACACTGAAGAGTTGGAATCACGCAGCCTCTCCCCAAAGAGCTGATTACACTGAAGAGTTGGAATCACGCAGCCTCTCCCCAAAGAGCTGATCTCAATGAAGAGTTGGAATCACGCAGCCTCTCCCCAAAGAGCTGATTTCACTGAAGAGCTTGAAATCACACAGCAGAGGTGCCTGTGCCTCTGGGATGTGCTTCTCAGGACACTTGACCAGGAAGGTCACAGCACTCTGACCACCACTGTCCACCATTACACAATACGATAAGACTAGAAAGAAGCTGATGAAGAGAGCATTGCTCGTTGTCTGTATATAGCTAATAATAATTACAACTTAAGGCTCTAACTCATTCTGGGCTCCTCCGTGTTACTCTGCTGGTATTTAGGGACCTTTCACACAAAGATTTAATCAAACTGGTAGGATTCTTCCCTTGAAAAGCAGTCTGTAATCAACATAAACCATCATACCACCCTTGTTCTGGCCATATGAGGGGACATACTGAGTAATAAAAGTGAAAGAAAAAGGTCAACTACTTTTACATCATTAAGCAGGCAGTTATGGCTCGGAGCAGGAATAGAGCTGAAACTACTGCTCAAATTGGACTTGTGCAGCAGCCTGGGAATTCAAGCAGCTAGTATGATCTGAAGTCCTTGTAGTCAGTTCAGCCTCATCTCATCAGGCATTTCTGAAAATTTCAGTATGAAGCATATTCATCATTTCTATGATTTAACTCAGATAATTCTCAAACACAAGGACACCTGGGTTTACATCCCTGTGCAATATCACATTGATTTTACTGTTGAAGATTTCACTTCAAATGTGAATGAGCCTGGGGCATTCACCACACCTGTCAAATAAAGTAGCAGTTACCTGCTGTAAGCCAAGCAAAATAGCTTACATATAATCTGTGAATTCTACTCAGATTTCTTTAATCTTCTCTGTAGAGTGATGTGATATAGCAATTTAGGATCCCACCTTGATTCAATTATTGGACTTGCAGTCTCAGCCTGGAAGCAAGGTGCTAGGGCTGTAAACTGAGCAGAAATTTTAAGGAATGTTCCATTCTCTTAGCACAGACTGCAATGGCTGGACACACACTCAAAAAACGAGTGGTGATTGTATATGGTGCAAGGAAACACTAGAGTAAGAATGGTGTCACAAGTTGATTGTTACAAAAAACCCATTAGGATGAGAAAAGAGCACTGATTCCAATCAGTGTCACATAATCTGAGAATAGCCCATTCCAAAATAACACTTCTTAAGCTCCTGCAAATGAAGCAACAAGAGCTAAAAATGTAGAGCAAAAACCTGCAAGTTGTACATAAAAACATCCTTCTCAATGAAAATTCATCATGTAGTGAGTATGACATCGAATACATCAGGATGGAGACATGTCAGGCACACTTTGGACAAAATGCAAGGAAAATAAGGAGGGTTTCTACTCAGTATTTGGAAAAAGGCAAGAAAAGTATCCCAGCTCAAAAAAAAAATAGTGTAATAACATTTAATTTTGTTGCTCGGCAGGTTGGCAAGCAGTAACTCCAGAGGCACACAACAGTGACTGGGTTAAACAAGTAAATCCATGAATGGTTTGAAGAGACGTTGCAACCAGGGCTCTGTTCCCAAATTCCTGTAGCTTGCTTGGTGGCAGCACACAAGAATCTCAGCAGTGGACCAGGGCTCTGACATACTAAGTACTACACAACCTCCAAATAAAACTACAGCTGTTGTCTCAAACCAATGATGACAGAAGAGAATATTTTTGAAAAGATGAGACAACAGTTGGAGAGATGTTTTGGAATGCTGGGTTGGAATGTGCAGTGATGCAGGATTACCTCTGCATATGAAATCACTTTCTCGGATATGGGTGTTTCAGGTACCCAGCTTAGTGACACTTTTAAACAGCCAGCCAAGAACAGAAGCCTCAAGAACATAAAGTCTGTGCAAAGAAATAGAAATTATGAAGATGGATGAATGCAGCTGAGTTTGGAAAATGTTCCTTCTGTAGCTTAACTACATGCCAGGGGCCATTCTGGCGCATTGCAGATCATTAAAGAACCCAAGAGCAGGCCCCACTATTTTTGCAGAATCACCTATTTGGGAGCTGTAATTTTCATTTTAGGCTCGCTGCATCAGTAAGTTAGGTTCCTTTTTTGATTCAGCCACCAGACCTGATTTATTTAAGATACTTATCCATTAAGGCCATATTTAATTGCCTAGGAGAATAAGGAAGTAAGTAGTATTTCAGGTAGTTGTAAATTAAATAAATAAATTAGAAGGTAATACATACTACATTAGTATTCTATGTTTCAACATTAAAAAAGCTAAGGAGAGATTAAGGAGACCAACCAAAGAGACCAAATCTGGGTTCTTGTCAGTATTCTGAGGCAATGTATCAGCTTACAATAAAAAAGGTTGAAACCAAATACTCTGCAAATAAAATCCTGATAAACCACTTTCCAAGTCATAACCTTATAAAGGATACCCCCATTTGAAGCATTTGCAGGACAGTTTGACGAAGTATCAAGTAAGTTAGGCTCTGAATTTCATCTGCATTCAGCTGAACTTGATTCCTCTTATAGTTACCTGTTCTTTGATAAAATGGTTTAAAATTATTCTAATCTATGAGAAAGAATATTTTGAACCCAAATTGCAAAATAAAGAACACTGTAAACTCTGCAAATGATCTCATTTCAATGAACTTATTTTTTACCTCCCAGAATAAAGCTGCAGCAACTGAAAGTTTTACTAAGAAAAAGAAAAAACAAAAAAACACAAACACCAACAAAATTAAAAAAACAACTAAAAGAAATCCCAACCTAAATCTAATTGCATAAAGAGATTTATGTGTCCATAAAAGTTAGACACCATACTTGTAAAACAGCTAATTGAGATTATGCTGCAGGAAAATCTTTGGTCCATTGGATAGTTTGTGTAACTAGTGGCTAACAAAAATTTTCCTGAATAAAAGATTTATGAATTTATTTAAATGCAGCCTGGAAGAGGGCCAAAATGCTTCTAACTTATAACCTGTAACCTGTATCTAGGAGTGAAAGGATGAAGAAAGCAACATTTGACCTCTAGTCTTTCTGGCAAGAGCCTCAAGAGAAATATAATGACTGATTTGTGGATTTTATAAATAAATAATAATAGAGGAAAAAATGTCACTTTCACAAATAATGGTAAGCACCATAAACTGGTCACTGCTACAGGTTGGAAATCTCTCTGCAATACCACCATAGCAGTTGGCTGTATCCAGGCTCCAAAGGCTAGTTCCCTGCTCCACTTTAGGCACAATGACTAGTTAAGTTGAAAGGAAAAAATAACTTAAAGTATATAATTTTACTCCAAAAACATTCTGGGGCCATTCCCTGGCACTGTTGAGAAGTGGCACTGTTAAATTTGCCCATGACTAAATGTTTTCTTTCTCTCACTTCCCTTAGCAGTGTGGTCTCATACTGCCTGCTGAGAGCAATTTATGGCATGTGCTATTTCCCAAACTATTCTCCTGTCCAGGAAAGTGCTGCTGGGTTCAGGTTAAAATCATTCTTGGGAGTGTGCTAATCATGTAGCAGTCAGAACAAAGGTGGATTAGTGTTGCATTCTGTGTCCTTAACCAATTTCTTAACTAGTGCAAACACATAAAATAGCACCTTGTGAGTTAAAATATTCAACCATTTTTTATTTCATGGACCACAGATTGCTGTAATGTTGGACAAAGACTCTAAGTTATCTTGGTTTTCTTCTTATTCTTCTCTGGTAGGCTGCTCAGGAACATTAGTGTTTTCATCATTATGGAAAAAAGTCACATTTCTAGTTCTTTTTTACTCACAGATAATTGACTTGATTTTGTTTTCCAGTTGTTTGTTTGGTTTTTTAAATACATTTCTCCTTCCTTTCCTTATGATTTTCTTTCTTTCCCACACAACCCTCAGGCTTTCTGTTACAGAGGGAACAATTCAACCCTCTCCATCAACTCAGCAAAATTATTTCATCTAACTTTCCTATAATGAAGGATTCACTGCCTCCTTAGTAAGCTTCTCTCACTCTGATTTGACTAGAACTCTGTAGGACTAAGAGCAGAGCAGAGCATTAACTACTTCTACCAGAGTTTTTTATATCAGTATTTATCTGATTAGAAGAAAACAATGTGTTTTTGGTGATCTGCCTCTTCTCTTAAGTTTATCTGAGTCCAGTTAAAGTCAATAGAAAGACTCTAGTTGGCTTCAAAATTATCCACTATCTAGTCTTCTGTGAACAAGTGTGTGGGTGCTTTAAAGCTGGTGGTAATCTAGAGTCCTTTATTTCACAATACATGCCATCACTAAATGAATTGTTTTAAAATTCGAGTGTGGGACAATGAATTTCTGTGTAATGATTCATTTTGTTTGTGGCAGTTTGTGTGAGGGCTCCGTGTGGCAGGACACCAGCGTGTCCTGGGCAGTGTAAGCAAGCTTGGGCTGTACCCAGGTATTTTGGAGCTACATCCAGAACCTCCCTTCATAGAACACCTTGATATGCTCACCACCATTCATATTTTCTGCATGGCATTTCAGTGGATGGATTTAAAGGGTATGAGATGTATTTGCAGTCAAGAATGCTGCCACAAACTTCTCTGGTTGGAGGACAAAGAGGCATGTTCACGCACTCCTTCTCACCATATGGTCCCACCAGTTTGAGTCACTCCCTGTGTCAACCAGCTTTCACAGATCTGGAGCTGACACTACTTTTATTATATTGCATAATGTCACATCTTGTAATTGAGCTTCTTTTGGACTGGATGAAAGGATTCATCAGTTCATTTTAAATGTATTCCAAGTGAGAATTCCTCTCTGATAACTTCCTACCCTCCTCAGATTAGAGTCAGCTTACTTGCACATCCAGGTTTCATATATCGCTTACTTCTCCTATTAAGCCAGCAAGTTCATTGTAAATTAAACATGATATATGTCCTTAAAATAGCAAGTTTATGCTTGTTGCTCTATGACAATTATTGGAAACAGCACATGCACTGAAAGATCTGATTTGAACTCTTCTTGCACAGTAAACTCATCCTTAGGGGGGAAAAACCCAAAAACACCTGTTTTATTTATTAGTCAAATTGATTCTTCTAAGAAATGAGACTTATTTTTTTAATAACATCCCATTTTTCTCTTAATTCCTTGAAAAATTAAATTTATTTGGATTCAAGTACAAAACCAAAGCCAAATCTCTATTTTCTCAGTGGGAACTGAGTTTTGAATCAATAAGTCTCCCTTTCTGATCAGCAGATTATCCCTAATATTTTTCTTCCTTCCTGGCATTTAAAGGCTTCCTATTTTCCTAGCAAAGCAGCAAATTCTGGGCCTCTGGATTGTTTTGTCACTCTGGCTAAACCAGATATGTCTGTAGCTGTACGTGCTTGAAAATTTACCCATTAGCAAAAAAAGATATAGAAAAGTAATAAAAAATATGCAATGATTTTTTGATTTGAATTTGTTTGTCAAAAATAATAATTTTATACCATGATATTCTTGATGTTCATGTTAAATATGTTAAATGCCATCTTTCTATTGCCCAGTTCTGGATAAGTCAGTACAAGAGAGATGTACATATACTGGGGAAAATCCAGTGAGGGGCCACAGAGGTGAATGAGGGACTGGAGTATCTCTCCTCTGAGGAAAGGGTGAGAGCTGGGACTCTTCATCCTAGAGAAGAGAAGGCTCAGAGTGGCCCTTATTGATGTATATAAACACTGGAAAGGACCATACAAAGAAACTGGAAACATACATACATCTCTTCTATAGTGCTGTGGCAGCACCAGAGGCCATGGGCACAAACAGAAACACAGGAGCTTCCTTCCGAATATCAGGAAACAGTTTCATTTTTTTACTGCGACAGTGGCCAAGCACTGAAAAAGGTTGTCTAGGGAGGTTGTAGAGTTTGCATCCTTTTTGATAGATATTCAAAAGGATTCTGATACATGATCCTGGGTTACTGGCTCTAGATGGCCTTGCTTGAGTAGGAGGTTTGGACAAGATACCCTCCAGAGGTTGTTTCAGACCTCAGTCATTTTGTGATGGTGTGATTCTGTGGTTAATGTAGAAAGATATATTAAAAAGCATGTGACTCTTTTGATATGACTCAGGAGTAAAGGCAGAGTCTGAAGCAAGGATACAAAGTTTAGGAGCCTTCAGAGCACAACAAATGGCAGCACTAGCATGCAAGCCAACAGACTCTCACCTTGACCTCTTGTAGTGCTGAAGATGGAGTAAGAGGCAGATTAGAGACTTTTGGCTGCTCATGCAGTGCTGAGGTTGCATTAAATGTGCTGTGGAAGTCTGAAGGTTTCTGAATGATTTTGAGCCTTAGCTGTATGCAGTGTAATATGAGTTTAAATAATTTGGTATAGAGGTAAGAAAAGCTCATTAAAATTAAGGTTAGATTGGACACAAATAGGCACAACAGCATTGACCAGACTATAATATATCAAAAGCCAATGCATTCACTTGTATTATTTGTTGGTGTGGGAGCTGTCAGCCTGACACACAAGCTGTGAATGCTGATGAAACGAGTCTCAGCAAAGGACTGAGATGTAAGTCAGCCGTGTCCTTCAGCGATTCCCCTTAAGCCTCTTGAGCTGTTTCTGTCTTCTCAGCTTTGGACTTTTCTGTCTGACTGCTGCCCCCCTACTAACCCTGTCACAATGCTGGAAAAGCCTCCCAGACAATCTCTCCCTATCAGATGAGACAGCAATAAAAAACTGGAATATGGGAACCAGCTAAAGACACTTCAACCTCCTTCCATCATTTTTCCTATGAATCTTAGAAACACTGAACAATCTGGGCAAAGCATCAGGTTGACAAGATGTTATAGAAAACTTTGGGCTGCAGAGCATCTCCCAGCCTCTCTGGATAAGATTTCAGGTGATCCTAAAATAAGCCCTGATCATAACACCATTCATTCCCATCATGGACAGTATTTCAGCATCTGTGTGTGTGTGTATGTGTCTTCATCTAATGCCCATAATGGGACACTAACCTGTGCCACACACGTCCATCAAACACAGCCACAAAGGCTTTCTTATATCCTACAATTTTGCCTCAGTACATAGTAACAAGTAAGTCCAAGGAGACAAAAATGTACCCTGTGCTTTGTGTTTATTCCAAGCATATAGTTGCTGGAACAGCAATAAAATTTATCAACTTGAGTTGGAAAGCATTATAGATGTTGGCAAGCAATGACACAGAAAATATCTTACATTGGCCATAAAGTTCTCATTTCAGAGCACCTGTCCACATACCAATTGGTAGAGAGCTATTCCAACTCCCAAGAAAACTCAAGCTATGCTTTAAAAAGAAAAGAAAGTAAATATTTAAAACATAAGTGCTATCCCAGTGGGTCAGACCTAAGTGACACAGAGATCAGCACACTGGATCCAGTATTTGCCAGAGTTGGCTATCTGTACACATTTATCTTTTGACTGCTGATTTATGCTCTTTTCTTCTACTTCTCACTTGTCAGGTCCCTGAATAAGAGACTGCATTTGGACCTACAGAATTCAATATTCACCAAGTTTACCTTTCCTGAATTTGTCTCATGATTTTTTTATTGTGCCATTTTGGGCTCAGAAATATCAGAGTTTATCTGAAATATCAGAGCTTAAAGCTTTGGGTTCAGAGGAAAAAAACCACAAAACAAAAGAAATTTCATATTCTTTCCCATAATGAAAACTGTTACTAATGATCATAGTTTTTTCTAGTTGTTTCTATATATAAAGGATCCATTATTCTTTTACAAAACACTGATGATTAAGTGTAGACTACTTAAAGCCAATTTTTAATATGTAATATTTTTAAAGCATGGTATGAGTTATGTGATTTTGTTCAAGAATGAGAAAAACCTCAAACAATCTCTACATTTATTTTGTTTTCTATGTACTGCCCAGGAACTGAGAAACTGTTTGAATTATTTGAATTAAGCAAGGAGAACATGGCCTACTTTCTGTTTTACATTTTATTATAAAGTAGCAGAACACTCATACCATTGCTTCTTTATTCTGTGGTGCTGGTTATAATGAATTCATCTCTGCTTCCCCAAGATGGACCTCTAAGAACACAAACTTGATTCCGTGTTGCAGGTAGTAGAGACAGAGTAAATACAGGAGCATGGTCCCCTGAGGAACTTTGCACCAAAGAGAATAACATGCTCTTCATTAGTCCCTGCAGAAAGCCAATTACCAGGAGTCTGGAGTGTTTAGGTTGAATATTTTTGTAAACCTAAAATGATTGATGAACAATGCAACAAAATTTTAGAGATGAACTATAAGATTCATATAAAGCTAGTTAAAGGCAGAAAGAAAACCATGGCATATAATTTTTTATAATTTAGCTAGGAAATGCAGTACACTGTGTAAATGGACAAAAATAACCTTCACTTTAGGCAGCCGTCTTTTCAAAAAACAATTACAACTTGTTACCCTTTGAATTTTGCTTCTTCTTAACAGCATTAAAAAGAACATGGTTTTTAGCTTCAGAGGTCTAAAATGTTTTATAGACGCTTTGTTATAAGGTAGTTTCATGTGCCAAATATCCACTACCCAATTTTAAAAAAAAATTTAAACTCAGTGGCACTTTTTTGATCTTTCATTTCCAACAGAGACATTCTTCAAATCTTTTCTATTTTTCTCTGTTGCATAAACTAATATGGAGTATAATAATTTCTGAGTTTTTGACTGCAATCTGTTATCAGAGACCTTAATACTGACACAGACCTCCAGACTTAAATGAAGCTCTGCATGGGACTGCTGTACTGCAGAAACAGATGCTAAATTAGAAGGAATAAAAATAACTTTTCTGTACAACATGTGGAGGCTAAGAAGACTTTGCAGTGCACAATTCTGCATGATGTTTAACTCTACAGGAACTTATTTTATGTCCAGAGGTGTAAGAGAATCAACCTCATTTTTTATTCATTAACCAGATATAAAATAATGATACCAGATATTAAGTTGCAATTAAATGGAATAACAGCAACTGAGAATTCTTCAAATTAATGGGGGGGAGAATGCAGCAGTAAATGAAAAAAAAAAATAGATTTCCCGGGATCACCCTTGAAGGCTGGTGTCCCTTAGCAGCGTGATCACCCTATAACCCCTGTGGTCTAGATCTGTAAGACACGTGCTATCTGAAAATCATCTTCCCCTCACTTCTAAGTGCTCTGGGAGCAGTTTAGCTCAATTTTGCAGCTGTTAATTTAAACCCGTTCCTGTGCCTACAACCTGGCCAGAAGGGAGTCCTTTACTCTTGGAATTCTGCAGTCCTTTTTCCAAGAAGCACTATTAAGTAACCAAAATGGATCTTTCCTCAAGCAGTTTCTGTAGAAAGTCTTTTTCTTTGTGCTCATTCTGTTTCTCCTTATGGCACAGTTGCCTGCACCCCTTTTCTGTACAGTCTAACATAGTTTATCACTCATTTCAGAGTTGCTTTTCCCTCTGACTAGTGCTAGCTCTCAGCCCTTGGTTGTGGATAGCTGGCCTTCAGCTTAGTGTAGTTGTCAGACTTGTTTTGGGAGGTTCTAGTTCTCAGCAAGCCAGACCAGTTTATCTGGGGAAACATGCTTTCAGCACAGACCTTTCCATCCTGGATTTTATACCCACTACAGTGCCATGCCAAAATGCTGCTCTAAAATGAAGTAGACACAGGTACAGGAAGCCCAGTCTACTTGGACACAGATGCAGACCTGGAATTTCTACCTTTTGCATGGGTGGGCTACCTGGCCAAAGCTGCTGACTGTGCTAGTGGCCTCAGATGGGCAGCAGCTGACTGTCTGCTCTACATGCTTTTACCCCAAATCAGAGCATCATCTCAGATTGAATTAACATATAACAACTGTGTAGAATATGCTGATATCACAGAGGAGAAAAAAGTGTTTATTTAGAAATCAAATCATAATTGAAAACTTATTATGCCCTTGTATGCTGAACAGGAAACCTGTGGACCATGATGACAGGTTCTGTTAATACTGTCAAATGCTCTAGAAATATTTCTAATCAGCTGACAAAAATACCTTTAAGAATACCTTTAAGAATAGATGCTGCTGCTTATTCTGCATAAAAAGAAGTTCTCTTTATCACAGAACACCTATTTCTCTAACACTAATTTCTTATCTTCTCACAATAATAGAAAGCAGAGGTTATTACATGTCAGTCAAGTGATATGAAATCAGAAGTGTACTATTTCATTTTTATTGGAATAATGTCCCTTCTTGCTGTGTGCAGTTCACAAAATCTCCTAAAAGTGAATGCAATCCATTGCTTCCCATTGTTCCGTTATTCTGTTATCATTAAATTTGACTCAAAGAACAGGCTGGCAAATAAATGGGCAAAAGGAAGATCAGGGCCTGACACACACAAAGCTATGGGACAGTGAAATACATTTCACTTTTGTATTGACACACCTCATTACTTTCTCATTCCTTTTGAGAAAAACAGACTGGGGTTGTTCTGTGTTTCTTGCCAACAACTGATATCTAGTTATCACAGACAGAACTTACTGGTTAAAGAGAGTGGCTGCACAATGGGCATTTCCAAAAATAGAAATAGTCTGAAGAAAACGGAAATTAAATACCTGTAATGTAATGGAAATGTAAATGCCTGTAAGTATGCTCAGGTCCCCTTCTATAATGGAAACGAGGGAAAGAACAATATCTGCAAAGTGGTGGAATCCTTTTATTGCTTATTTAACTACAATTATATTCCTGACCCCTTTATTGAAAACGTATTACTGACCTAAACTGGTGAAAAAACCAAATGACTGAGACACCTCATCTACTGAACTGCTCAGATTAAAACTGAGCTGCCAGGAGTATCATGCTCATTTTAGTACATGCCCTATCAGTCAGGAAAAAACAAGAAGAAAGAAATATCCAACAGGTCTGTCAAATCTGTTTAACTTGACAGATGAAGCCAACACACACACACACACACACATATGGTTAAGGGAATTAAAAACATATTTATATTTGGGCAAGTATATTTTAAAACTCTTTTTCTGAGTTTAATTTTCTAGTAAAAACAAGTGTTCTGCCATGCACAGACTGTTTTGTGAGTTAAAATGATATTTTTTACAGTTATTCATCACCTGCCAAATAAATTACCAGCCAATCAGGGAAGAGAGTTTAAAATTGCCATTGGATTTTAATCATATAATGCTCTTCTTCTTTTTCATGTGTATTTTCAGGTATATAATGTGTACAAAAAAATATGCAGAGAGAGAATGAGTTTAAAGTAGAACAAAGTTCCATGAAATAAGCAAAGATCACAGTTTATTTGGAGTCTATCCTATGAAAGTACTGCTGGAAAAACAGATACCAATTGTCTTAAGTTCTTTGAGTAGTATTGCCAAGGCAGCTGAAGACAGTTACCCCTTTGCAGTAAAGGCTGGAATCAAACACTTCTATTTGAAACCTCTTTTTCTCAGAAAAAGTATATTTTTAGTTAACCAAGTATAAATTCACTCCCTATTACAGTAACTTTGGGGAGTTACAACTTTGACCCTCCTGATCTACAGTGTTCACCAGGTCACAGCTGATGTATCTGTGCCATCAGGTGTGAGAGAGAACCCGGATCAGAGGTCTGCACTGCCTCTGCAGATCCAAGGAAATGGCCTTCCTTAGGGATAAGGAAGCACAAGGCACAGGGATGCCTGCTGGTATGTGAGCTACTGATGCTCCTCATCCTTCCACTAAGGAGGGAGAGACTGCTGCCGTGCCAAGAATGTCAAAGGGCTTGCAAATGGCATTGCCACCTGTGCTTCCATAGTTCCAGCTAGCATAAGATGAGCAGAGTTTTCATTCATGGAGGAAATGTCCTACCTACCTACTTACACTTTGATGGATTCAGTAAAAGCTGCTGTAAATAGCCTTCATGCATTTATTGGGATGTGTGAGACCCTTGTTATGCCATGGATGTTACTTTGGTAACAGATCTCTTCCTTTTTCTCTCCATCCCAATACATGGTGCATCTCTTTTCCCACACAAAGGTTAGAAGCCACACAGAAGCTGCATGGTGCTAGATCATCACAACATCATAATACTGTAAATACTTAAATTTCAAATACTGGGAGTCCTGCAGTTACTGCTTAACCAACAGAATTTGTATTTCAAATAGAAAGATAATCTAGAAGCCACAGAAGCTGCATCATTTTGCAGCAGATGCTGATAATCCTCATTTGTTTTATGACTGTACTGATTTGAGTGGATTATAAGGACAGCTCACTCAGAGAAAGCTTAGCCCAGCTGGATGTCATATCAAAACAGAGCAGGCACAGAGATATACACAGCTTTTATGCTTTGAGCTCTAATGTTCAAAGGAGGCTATCAATTTTAAATTATATTTCTGTCTCAGATTGTTTTACTGGCTGCTATTATGAAAACACTTATGCATATCAGAACTGCAAAACCATTATTTCTCAGGAATTTGTGTATTTGCATTAGTTTGTGCTTTTGACATCACTTTGTGTCTAACCTGTTCTATTTCTCTTGTAAAATCAGGCTGCCACAGTAGGGCAAATTATTTTACTTGTGCATTTCCTTTGGTCTTATATCTGAGATCTACAAATGTAATTAAGTGTGCTATCACCATTCCTGTCAATTTGCCAATATTGTTATGACATGATGCTTCCAAAGCAAAAAGAAAGCAAACAACAGTTATGTAAGATATGAAAAAAAGACTGTGAAATAATTATCTTGGGGTAACTGGTCACAGGTATGCAGCTAAAGGAGATTTCTAAATGACATATCGATCTAAATTTTACACACTTTTTTTTCCTCTTCTGACTTCATGTCTTTCTCTAACTATTCACTACTTTCCGGATAACGTCTGCTTTCAATAACAGCTGTTTTCAGTACCAGATCTTTGATAATTTAAGACTGCTGATAAAAAAGATTTTGCATGGTAGTAGGGGATATGTAAACTCATAAGAATAAAGATAAGGTAGTTTTATGACTGCTTGTGTGTTGCTCAGTAGAATGTTGTTATATAACTAGAATATAAGGCTGTGTCAGTGCATTGATTTCACTATGAAAGAGCCATAAGAAAAGCAAATAAAGTGTTGGCTTGTCTGGTGATATGCTTCTCTGAAAAATTCAAACACACTTTGCAGGTCAGACTTCCCAGTGACAATCTGGCTGGTCTGAATTTTTAAGATTTCAGAATCCCTTTTTTTTTTACCCCTGTTAGACTCTTGTGGCTGGTTATCTCTATCATTGCTCCCAGAGGGAGCAGAAAACACCAGTAGAGGAAACAAGGTTAATTTCAAGGTTAATCATCTCATTTGATACAAAAGGATAAAGTGCTTGGTCTTTTTTCAGAAAAAATATGTAGCTGATTGAATGGAATCAGGAATTTCAGGAAGTATTTTCCTGTCTTGTTTTCAACATGAAGTGTTGGTCAGCCTCCAGTGCTCATGTCAGAGACAGAATTTTTCTTTTGTCTTAAAGTAACCAATGTTGAGGGCATCCTCTCCAACTATGGAATGCTGTGGTTCAAGTCTTATTCTGGACTTAAACTAGAAACTCAAGCTTCTTTATTTGCTCATCAAATATGAATGCTCTGGCATCTGCATTGCAGTCTGCCTAAAGGTCTCAACTCCTGGGATTGTTTCATAGGAAAAGCCTTTACATAGTCATTGCACGAGAAAGGCAAATTTAGTCAGGTTTATTTTATAGCACAACTATTTAATGCTTTGTTAATAGAAATAGATCATGCCACAGAAACCATTATCCTCTACACTTCTTCCACGGCAGTCGAAGAGTTGTGATGCAGACACTTGTCTGGGGTGTTGGTGTGGCAGTAGTCACTTGAATGAAAATGTGCTTCTCCTTTGCCTCGTAGAAAGAAAAATAAAAAATCTGTGCAATCTCAACACCTTTCACAAAGCAATTATTTTATCCCTGTTATGCAAGGCTTGAGAATTTTAGTACCTTGTCTAAGGCTTGCAGGGTTTATTTCCAGACAAAGAGTAATAATGGGGACATTTTCCTTAAACATCTAGAGCCATTTCAAATGCTCTATATCTGCATAGGACTGGAGGATACAGGGATGAGGGAAACTTCTGCTGGTGAAGAACAGCTGCTGGGGGCCAGGCAGGAAAAAACAGAGACATCTGAAGCAGAAGTAGACCACTTGCATCTAGGTCATCCCTTAGTGACTGGAAAGGATAGAGGATTATACTGAGAGTCTAGGATGGATAAGGAGTAAAGCAGTGCTCCAAAACTCTTTAACTTCCAAATTTTTCAAAATAAATATCCCCAGGGGAAGTTTAATTTGCCTAATTATAAACATCTAGTTCTATTTGAGATGCCAGAGGGCATCCCACCCAACTTCCAACTGCTGTTTTAGCAGGAATCACTAAATCCTGTGTCACATATTGCAGTTCTGTCAAGGCGTCCTGGTTATCTACAACAAACATACACACTTGCACACAAAACTTACATATGGATGACATAGCTGAAGTCACAAGCCACCCATGAATTGCAAAACTCTAATTGACAGATGCAGTCAAAGGTATTATGTGCCAGATATTTGGGAGCTTGCCTCATATAATATACATTTCTGCACTAATTCTCTCTTCTAGTAGGCAAATATGTGTTCTGTAAAATTACTGACTTTATTTGAAATCTATTTTAGTAGATACAAGGGAGACATAACTTTTTTTATTGATCTTTCCCACAATTTGTTTAATATTTGCTGCATTACCCAAATCATTGTTACTGCAGTTTGGAGCTGCAATATTGTCCCATCAATGTCATTGAAATGGTGCTCATTTATACCTTTGGAGAATATAATTTTTAGTGTCTAATTCTATTAGACTTTATTAGGTCTTGTTCATGTGATGGTGATCCCAAGGACATCACGTATAGGTACACCAAAGTAAAGGTGACTTGGGATTAACATGGCATGTAAATGTCTACAAAGTAGATGTCAATGTCTGATTAATGACTTCCTTACTATTAATTTGAAAAGAGGGGAAAACTTTAGCCATAACAACGCTTAAAAACCTGGTGAGAACATTTACACTAAAATACAAAATAATATATCTGGCTCAAGGGGACTAGTTGAAATCATCTCATTTTCAAGGCAGACGAGTCTGTCCATGACATCCACTTACAGAACTTTAAGACCTTGATTAATTTTGGAAATTCTGTCAATCACAGTAATAATATTTCAAAAAGATGAAAATGTCTTGGTAAAAAGTGCTACCAATGCATTAGTTATGAGGACAGTCAATCACACAGATCCTGTAAGAAATACCCAGTCTCAACAGCCCTCACCATGCCCCTGTGGCAAACCCATGACTTTGCCAAATTCATACCTCTCCAACTCCCCATTTTTCTCTCTCCCTGTGCCTCAGTTGCTGAGAGAAGTTGTGTGACAATGGTGATCAAAGGATGGTGGGGCAGTGGAACATCCCCTTACTCCTTTACTTACAAGCATTTTCCTGGTGAGACTGGTCAAAGGCCATCACCACCAGGGCAGGAATGAGGGCAGCAGAGATGGGAGCAGTGTTTCATTATTGGTGCTGCAGTGCTCACGAGTAAAACTTTTGTGCAACTGCAAGTTTTAATGTATCCTATAACTATCATGTACCCTGCTCCTTAACAACTGAAAATAAGAGACAAGAGTTTTCTCTACACTAATCTATGCACAAATCACCCTTGTGTATAGATATAAGTAGAGTTTGAATGCTTTACCTCAAATAAATGCTACTATAGAAAGAAAAGTCTTTGCATACTGATTTCTGGAAACATATCCAATCCTTTCTGCCCCAAGTTCACAGATGTAAAAAAGAAGAAGCCACTATTACCTTTTTCTGTGGCAAGCAATCCATAGTGCAATTTTTTTTTTAATGATGTGTCAACCAGCCTGTGATTTAACACTTGACTTTAACTTATCCAAAAATCATTTTAAGAACTACAAATTGCTGTAGAGCAAGGATTTTGATCTGTTTTCTAAAGGTCTACAGATTACCATACTCAAAAATATTTCCAAAACAGTATCTTATTTTTTCTTCTAAAATGTCACTCAGTTCCAGAGTGACTTTTGTCCCAAATAAATGAAAAGCAAAGAACCTTGTACTGAGCTCTGATTTTTCAAATAGAAGGTTCAGATTTGATGTCATCATATTCTTACTCTAAGGTTAAGAAATTGCTCAATTAGAGAACTGCTTATATAAACTCCAACCATACTCTGTTATTCCAGGCATCAAAAATTGAATTAATTTCTTTGGCTATCATCTTGTGAAAGAAGTAAAGATAGAATAAGGGTAAAAATGGCTGTTTTGTTTTGTTTTGTTTTGTTTTGTTTTCGGTTTTGGCTTTATTTATTTATTTATTTTAATCCGAAGAGAAAGCAAGTCTGTTACTGTGTTTCAGAAATGCATGAGGTGCTTCTGTTTTATTTTGCAAACACTCTATAGGTTTAAATGTATAAAGTAGGGCATTTATAAAAATTGGTAAATATGCCAAAGAATTACTTAGTAAGGCTATATTAATGACTCTGCTGCATAATAGTCTATTTTCTATTTGATAAATCAGTGTCTTCCATTCGTTTCTGTCTTCATTTTTAAAGGACTCCTGCGCAATCCCCAGATGTGTGGCAGCAGCACAAGGATGTCCTGAAATAACTCTAGTGTCTAAATCTAGAAAACTGTGCATCACCATAGTCACTACATATTTTAGTAAAAAATGTTCCTTTAAATCTTTTTTAAGTTCTGATCCCTTTAAGTTCTGATAGGCTGCAATAACGTCTCTCCAGAGCCCTTTTTAATATGAGAGGTGTTCCAGCCTCTGACAGTTTTTTGTGGTTTTCCTCTGGACTCGCTCTGACAGGTCCTTGTCATTCTTGGATTGAGGATCCAGAGCTGGATGCAGCACTCCAGGTGGGGTCTTATGAGGACAGTGTAGAGGAACAGAGTCCCCTCCCTGGCCCTGTTGCCCACACTACTTTTGATGCAGCCCAGGACATGGTTGGCTGGCTGGGCTATGATTGCACTTTGCTGAGTCATGTCCAGTTTTTAATCCACATCTTTCTTGGCAGAACCGCTCTCGATCCCTTCATCCTCTAGCCTAAGTCAATATCTGGAGTTGCCCCAGCCCAGGTGCTGAACCTTGCACTTTGCTTTTTTGAACATTGTAAAATTTGCATGGGTTTACTTCTCTAGCCTGTTGAGCTGATTATTGCCAAGAAGGGATCAAAGCAACAACCAGCATGGAATGAAAATCAAAATGCAATAAGGAGCCCTTCTGAGGAAATGAGCTTGGAGGACAAATCACCAGATCTCAATTTCTTTATCTAAGGACAGATATGTAATAACCACTTTCCTTTCTAAAAGTTGTTTGAGAAGAGAGAGATGGCAAGTCTAAGGAGGAAGAGCAAACATAACCAAAAAGAAAGGAAGAATATAGGAGACATAGAAAGGGACATAGACTATGCCAAACAAAGGGATGGGACTGATGGGAATAAAGGAGTATACAGCAGCATATGGATGTGGAACAACACACTTCGAGGGACAGAAATGATGATGTACCAGCAGGGTCAACACAGTGAATGGAATCTAAGTATGAGACTGACATGCTGGAGGAGGGCCAGTTTGAGTTTTTACACATTATCAGTGCAAACCAAGCAGAACCAGATCAGCTAAAGGGATACTAAATCATGTGTAGAAAACCTCCTAGGAAACAATGAAAAAGTTACTCCTGGTTCCTGCCCAACAACAGATAATGATGAAAAATGCCAAACCACATGAGTAATTATTTCTCACCAAGTTCTACGTATCAGGAAGACATTTCTGCTTTTATTTTTCCCCAAATGTCATTTTGAAATTATTCCATTTTTACGTATCTCCGGACTGCATTCCTGGAAAGTTTGGATTGCAAGTATAGAGTTTCTGCATTAAAATATTCTGTGGTGCTGCCGAGGGAAACTGTGCTTTGCATGTCACTGTTCAACGACATGCCAATCAAAGCCTTTAGAAAAACAGAGTAATCACCTCTAATCTTTCCTTAGCTCTCATGCAATGCTGCCTAAATGTGAAAATTTGCTAGTTTTATTTGAAAATGGGGAAAAAAAAATAGATCTGTAAGAAAGAAATCCAGCTGGACCGCAACTCTTCAAGGCACATGAAAATCACAATAATTTTTCTTTGAGTTGGAGAAGGAATGGTTATTATTAGCCACTGAATAAAAGGGTCAATATACAATATAACATGCTTTCTTAAAAAAAAAAAATCATCAATAACTTTGACTCTGACTTGGAAGTCAAATTGGCTTCCAATTTGGCTTTATGTAAATGAAAATGAGATTATTTCAAATCGATAGACTACAGTACTCTGAACTCAAACCATATATACTAAAATCAGAGAGTTATAGAATATTCTGAGTTGGAAGGGACCCACAAAGACCACTGAGTCAAACTCTTGCTGTGCAAAACAGCCTAAAAGTTAGACCATACATATAAGATTGCTCAAACCCTTTTGGAATACCACTGGGCTTGAGGCTGACTTAAAAATTAGAGGCTTATTAAAGAATGGTTCTTCAGGCTGGTTCATAAGGTATTAAGACTTTTTTAATCTTTGCTTTCCTCCCTTTGTAATTTATATCTTACTAGGATTCCCTACAACTGTATGAATTCCAACTGTTTAGAGACATACACAACAAATATAAAAAATCTAGTAAACACATCTGAGCTACAGAGCTGTAACTCAAGATGTGAAGCATAAGTACCTTGAAAGACAAAGGGTTAAGTTATCCTCTGTAGCTGTTTCTGTACTGCCATTAAGAGAGGTAAGATCACTCCATTTTATTGCTTAAATGTTAATATGAATGTAGGCTGGTGTGTGTTCAGACCATGCCAACCAGCACTGTTATGGACAGTCAATCCACAAGTATGGCCCATCCTGGAAAACAATGTGGTTGTTGCCACGCTGTTTGGGGAGAGGGATAATTGGTCTGTGTTTACACAAATTGTGCCAGTCTAGTAAGTCTCAAAGCCAAGGAATGGTCCCTAAGCTCTTTTATTCATTAGTCTAGATGTTTCTTGCATGTCTCATCTGTTTGCCACTGGCTGTACAGATGGTGGCTCTGTGTCTCAGGTAGGGCCCCCAGGTGAGAGTACAGTGATGGATGGAGTCAGAATGCATCAAAGGGAAAAGCACAGGGACAATAATGATGTGTTTCTCATTCACCTTAGGAACAGATGCCAAGAAATTGAATTTATAAGAGTACCACTCACCCAGCAATGCTTTGCTTAGAAAGCTCAGATAAATGTGATATGTTATTTCTCATGATATCACTAAACATGGTTTATTGGCCCCAGTTTGAAACATGGCTGTTTGTTCTAAAGGTTGCTGCTGTTCCATGAAACTTCTGTAGTAGTGCAAGCCTGCAGTTTTTGCATAGCCTTCAACTTCATTGCAAACTAAATTATTCATGGATCATTGTATACATGGACTAAATGTGATTCTTCTGTGCTGGAGACTTATATGGCCATTTATCATTTTCTTGCCTCTGTATAATGTATAATTTTGTCTCTCCAGCATGCGTATTTGAATGTGATATGCTTATTTTATCATGGATACTTTAGCAACCAAACTAACAGACTTCTGTCCCTCTCTTATCTTCATCCTGAATTTCTTCTAGCTTTCAGCATTCTCTATTAATGCCTCTCAACTTCTTGTCTCTTACTTTTATTCTGCAATTCTTCTAAGGAGAACCAGATTTGGACTGCCTTGTTTTTTCATTGATTACAATAAATATAATAATCACAGTCATCTTAGAAAAATATTCTTGGTTTAGCAGTGTATAGAAGATGACAATAATACGGAAAATATTTGCTATCATTCCCAAAGGCTGATATTGTTTGAAGATGATTTTTCTGCTCATGGACTTTTGATGTTTTGTTTGATGTTTTGTTTTTTATATAAAGATACAGAGGCCAAAGCCCGTAGATTTAACTTTCATCATTGATTTTATTATTTCATGTGTATATCTATATGCAGAGAAAAACGTGGAGTCTGATAGTGATAACAAGACCTTCATTCAGGTTCCATGAAGTAACCTCAGAACAAAGAATATAGTCCCTCCCAAGACTCACAGCATTCACACATCAGGCAGTGCACTCCAGAAGCTTGTTTTTCTAATATATACACCAAATAAACACCAAATTAAAGAGGAATCCAGCATTTGATTTCTTATTTACCTAAACATAGTAGTTAAGTGACACTCTGTCAGGAGCAATACAGATTGAAGCTTTTTACTTTTTACGGACTACTTTGATTTTTTTAACAGCTTACTTTTATTTCCTCACACTTGAGCAGTTCTCACAATCCTCATTCTTGTTCCTGGCAGAAATATCTTGCCCAAAAGTCCTTTTCAAATGGGTGACAAACTTAAAATATGTCCTTCATTTAAAGATACATTTCAAACACTAAATTTTTGTACACACTTCTCTGTTATTCAAGGAGGTTCTACCATCTGCCTTGGTAATTCAGAGAGGAGGCCTGAAATGTCTCTGCTGCTGCTAATAGCCTTTCTCTGTGGTAATTAGCAGAACTACTACTAGAGCAGCCTACTACTTGGTGTGAGAAAAAGCATCAGAATGGGTCCTGGATTACTACCTACATTTACAAATTATCTGTCTTCCTGAAAAAGATCTTAAAAAATCTAAGTCAAGCACTATTGTTAGGAGATAGAAGATGGTTAAAATAATTTGTAACTCCTTGGTGCTTGAAGTGCCAGTGAAAGCAGTAAAATAGGACAGAATGTTCACCCTCTGTTAATGTATTCCTGCACTGTGGTTTCATGGACAATGGCAAGACTTAATGCAGACTGTATCCTGTAAGTTTGCCCGTGCTGACTACCTCTGGATTTTCTGGAGCTGGCACAGGAATCCTTTACAATTTCATAACTCAGCTGAAGGTAGTGTCTCTTTCTATGCAGCCAATATGAAACGTAGAGAGACTTTCTAGTTACTGGACAGTTACTAGCATAAAACCATAAATCATACATGCTTTATAAGTTGAATCTTTACAGCAGTGATGTTAATCAAGGTTATTAAAGATTTGATTTTTGTTCTACTTTAAAATAATAACAATAGTAATAATGACAATAAATGCTAGTACTGGTTCTCATTTAAAAGTGGAGTAATTGGCAAATTTCACTGGTGTTTTTTTTTAACTTCAACCTGAGTTCAGCTTTATGGCCTTTCAGTTCACTCCTGCAGCACAGTCTGACAATCTTATTGTTCAGTTTGCCCTGATGTCATTCTGAATGCCAGTCCAGATACTTGCAAAGGCAGCTCTGTGTAAGCAGGTGGGGGGCCTTGGCTGTAGATCACAGAAATGCAGGAAAAGAAACAAATAAAAGAGACTTTTGGCATCCTACTGGTTTATTCCATATTATGTTTTATTCACCTCTGTAGCAGATACTCTTTTTTCATCCCCCCTTTTCAGTGTGCTCGGAGATTGCAATGAGACTTACTCAGCTGTGGCAAACTAGGGATTCTGCCACAATAACTTGGGTAGCTTCTCCAATTACACAGCAGAGAAGCTGGAGGATTGCCAGATTTTCTAACACCTTAGCATCACTACATGTTACCTCTATATGTCTGTATCTATAATGACAAATAAGGCCACACTAGAGACTTTCCTGGCTTTGAAGCCTAGAGTGCAAACCAGCTGTCCTAGGGTGACTTTATGATGCTTGTATCCCCAGTTGTTCTGTTTATGCTGGATATTAAGTTCTGCACCTTTCAGACTGGTTCAGAGAGTGAAGGTGGGGAGAAGAAGCGTGATTTTAGTAAGGTTTTTTTAGCTAGTTGAGGCAGAGAAGTTCCCTGGACTGTGGCATTTCTTTTTCTTGGAACTGATCAGCCCTGCTTTGGACCAAAACCCCAGAAAAACACCAGGAGCTCACACCTGTGGCCCACCAGGACCTGGGACGTGGCATTTTCCAGCAAATGAGGGACTGGATGAGAGACTAAGCAAGTCCAGATACACCCCACAAAAAGGACTCTCTCCGAATTTGTAATCTCTTCAAAACAGTAGAGATTCCATTGTTTAATACTATTCATTTTTCCATGTTTTTGAGTACTTGCTTAATAAATAAACAGCTTTTTCCACTTCTCTCAAAGGAGGTTTATGTCTCCCGAAGAGGTTGGGGGAGGGGATGCTTGAATTTGCTTTCTATAGGAGACCACTTTGGAGATTTCCTCTCTGAATTTGTGTCAAACAAGGACACCAGTCATGTTCAAGAGAGATAGACCCTGTTCCTGGGTTCTCTCTGAGCTCCATGCAAGGATCCTAATGCATAAATATTATTTTTGTCATCAAGAGGAGTTCTTTGTATAAGACATGTAAATAACAATTCCAACTTAGGCACATCATTTAATGCTCCATTTAAGAAGGATTAAGCCAGGCCACAAATATCTACTTTCTGAGAGAAAGTGAAGATGTTGTTTTGCTTCAGGTGAAGATCAATAACAACTACATGATCACTGTTAAATGACAGAAAGCAAGTCAATAAAACCATGTACTCACAAGCCCATTAGAGGCAAACTGAAATGTGCAGACAAGTCATGGCACAGTATGAAATTGCTAGCTTTATTAAAAACTACTAATTTTCTTGTGTCTCATCACTGGGGTTTCTTAAAATTTCTCCTTTTCCTAATTCTTACCCTATTTATTATTATAGCTATAACATTCTACTATATTTTCTTATCTGAACCCTGAGTTTCCTGTATCTATTTGTTGATTTCAAGTTATGCAAAATCAAATTGGTATGATAACATGAAGAATCATGTGTTCAAGTGAATTAAATGTTGAAACTTTTATGCTCTGGTTTTTATCCTAATCTTAGAAAGGTCTGAGTCATCCAGGAAAAAAGTAAAAGATTTGTTTTGGCAACATTTTTATGGCGGTATGATGCATAAAGTAAATTCTGTGATTATAGTGTGGTGTTTAAAGTGTTATCCTAAGATGTAGGGGAACCAAGTCTTCTATTTACAGACCTGTGTAGAGCAGAAAATGTGTGCTTTCAATCAGCATTTGAGAACACTGATATTACAGAATTGGAGGTATTTACACAGTAGAAAATATAGTTCTGGAATCGCTCAGCTAGATACACATTACATTGTCACAGGAAAATGTGTTTGTCTTGAGGATTATCATAGTGTGAAAATATAAAAATAAATTGAAACCAGAAAATTTCCTATAAGAAGAAATATTACCTTTATTTATCTTCGTTCTCTGACAGCAAAATGAATACTGGGAAAAAGAATTTAAAATTTGGTGCAATTTGAAAGAAAAGATTTGGTTTTTTTCTATGTAACTGAAAAGCAATTTTAAGATTTACTGCATGGGCTGGCAAAATCTAGACTGAGAGACCAGATACGGAAATTTTGCCAGTGGTGGAGAAGGCAAAATGACATTGTACTCTACAAAAGGTCAGTCCGTGAAGAGTTGAAGTGCTTGGTGCTTGAATAGGATGAGATGTTCTGACATTATGCTGATTCAATAACCTTTTAGCAGGTAGTTGGCTCAAATAATGCTTATGTTTTTAGCATATTGCTGTGTTTTACTTATCTGTGCTCTTGTTTTGCCTGTGACATTCAGTCTTTGGAGAAGGCTGCATTACTACCTTTGTTGCAAGTCATCAAGGAAGGGTTGTTACATGCAACAATTGTAAGTCTTCTGCTATAAACTTTTCATAGATAAAACACATTTTTGAGGTATTATTTCTAAGATTTTTCATATTATTTCTGGGAGAAAAAACATGTTTTTCATGGTGTATGTCCACATTACTTTTGTATCCCATTCAAAAGAAAGCTTCATATTAACTTTCATTCTTTGTGAAAAATAAAATAAAAGAAAATTGCCCTTCGTGACACTAGTGCAACTCCGGAATGGAAGCATCTGTGCCTTTACTAAGCCATATAACTAAAAGCATAATTTGGCCTATGTTTGCCATGTGCTTTGGAATAAGAGTGATTATACAAATGGAAATGGTTGTGGTTGGTGTCACTGGCAGTACTAGCATCGCCACAAGAAAAAACAATAACGTAGTCTGTGCATCCAACCTGTTTTCTGCTGGCATACAGCTCTTTCTATTACAGCTTATGGTCAATTCTCTTTTATCTATAATTTTGCATATATATTTTTTTTTTTTTTAAATGAAGTACCAAACCATGAGTCTTATATGGATGCCCACTCTCATACTAATTGCTTTAATATCATGATCTGGAATAAAGGTTGCAATTATGTCAAGCACGAAACCAGAAGAAAAGGCACTATATTTTTACTTAGAAACAAATACAGTTGCTGTTGGGCAGCAGTTACAGTTACTGTTGGGCAAACCACTGCTACAGTGGTTTATGATGTTTCATAGGGTAATATTCTCTTTTT
>VXBR01007648.1:787452-804448 GCA_013400215.1 Cisticola juncidis | reverse complement strand
TTTTTTTTTTTTTTTGCTTAGCTATGTACACCTTGGAACAAAACTTGCAAGTTATTCATTTTCTCTAGCACATCACCATTCTTACATATAGCAATTTTTTTTTTAATCAAGAAGCACTCCTACAAATTCTCTTACCAATTTCATTTGCATTCTGGGAGGAAAAACTGCTCTTCTGAATCATTGGGTGCATTAGCTACATCTCAATCAACCTGAACTAGCTGCTTTTCCAGACATGGTGTAAACAGTGAACTCTCAACTCTCTACCGTCTGCTGGTCCATTCAAATGCTTTGGGCAAACACAAAGAGGCCTTTTCTGTCACCTCCACCTGTTTGTTGATTCACTGGACATGTTCAGATATGTTTTCAGGTGCTCTGAAAATTACTTTCTGACTCCTTATGAGCTCTCAGACTAACAGTTGGTCAAGTCTTAGCAGCGGGTTTGAGTCCTGACATAGTGCTAAAGACAACTTTTAGCAGAGGATTGAGGGGTGACCTCAGTTTTACCCCCACTTCAAATAGCTGAATTTCAGTTCCATATCCAATAAAACAATGAATGGCCCCATTTTCTCATATTTGGAAAAAAATTACTCTTATGGAAAGCGAAAGGAAAGTATTTGGCTCCCAAAACTGCTAGGTGGAATGGTGTGGTGCTGCTACTGACTTATGCTCCATCCCTTTCAAGCAGGATTGTTTGGCTATGACTGATACACAAATTGATGTTGATTTCATGCCAGGAACAGTTGCAGAAGGTTGGGGGTGACATTCAATGCTTTTAATGTAATCTGTGACAAAATCAGCTGTTTTTATCTGTAATAGTATATAAAAGTGTGATTTTAATATAGCTATAGTTATACAAAAAATGGCTTGCAGTTGTTAGTAAAATAAAGACCTTCAAATTAAAGATTTTACATATGAAGTTTACCAAAACTGTAGAGAAACTAGTTCTTCACCTTCTGAAAACTTCTGCTAAATAAATCTATCTTTTACTTCCCAAGAAGTTATATAAGGTCCAAAAAATTCTAACAAAGACTCAATCCTCCCTGACTGTGACATGAGGTCTTTCTTTCTAATTGTGAGGTAATATTTCTTACGTGTTTTAAACATCTAATTGCTGCTTCCAACATTTAATTTCTTTAGGTAAATTTATGCCTTATTGTATTTCATCTGGTGTAGGCAGAAGTTAATAACTTTTTAAACTTGAGTGATATAAGGGCAACATCTATTACTTAGTAACACAAATATGAGGTAGTTAACTGTTTTTCTAAACTTTTTTGAGCAAATCACTTAGCTCATTACACTTAGAGTCACCCACATCCTACACAGAATCTGTGGTAGTGCAAATTACGCACACAAATGGCCTTGGGGGCATTTTTGCCCTAAACTACTTCTGCTGGGGCTGATGTGCCTGGGAGAGGGCTGGAACCCACTTGAGCTGCTGAGTCACGGCACATTCCATCTGGATTCAGGACGTGTCTGCACCTTGGAGCCTGCAAGGCTGCAGCCAGAGATTCAGACAGGACTGTCTGAGAGGTTCAGCCTTGAAGGCAGAGAGGCAGAGGGACAAATAGGTAGGTAACAAGGAGATGGTGAAACAAAAGGGATCCATATAGCATTTAAGGCATGTGGAAATTAACACACAGAGAAATGCAGTCATCTGAAATAAAGGGACCAAGTAATCTAGAAGAGTCCCTGGGGTAATGTAATACCAGGAATTTGGGCAAAGGTGGAACAAATAAGGAGCACTGTTGATTAAATAAGATGTTAGGTCAGGTTCCAAGCTTCTTTGCTTTCCTCTGCTGGGCATGAAACTGAGGATGGGCAACATCTCTACATGTTTTGAAGCATTTCAGGTAAACTCACTTGTTTCTTCCCTGTTGCAGCTGATGAGAATGAGGACACTGGCTACACGAGGCTCAAGTGTGTCATGCATGAAGTGCATTGTACACCCCAAACCTTTTGCAAAGATGACTTCTGCCCTGTGCTACAAAATGTAGCATAGAAAGGAAGCAAGACATGAAATAATGTGAGGATGAGGAAATTTGCATCACTGCAGATGAAGGATATTCATCCTGAGGGAAGGTATAAGCAGGAACAGAATTAACATTCTGGGCCCTGATGTATCGGTTTTGATGAATTTTTTATCCTCTTCCCTTTGTGCTTGTGTCACCCACAGACTGTGGCACCTGGCTCTTGCAGCAGCACCTGAATGCAGAATTGCCAATGAATGCTTGTTATGGACTTATGACTATTTGCTCAGCATGGGCCACTGTTATGCTGCTTCTGCTACCATACCTCCTGTTTTCTGTTTGCTAAGGACAGTTCTTCAGATGTTTTCCTAAGAGTTTTTACTTCATAACCTGGATTTAGAGATTAATGTACAACATTGACATGGATAAGCATTATACTTCTTATACTCAATTCTATTTTTTGTGCTCTGTTCTACCAGAAAATGCTGCTAAGTCAAAACTGTTCTATATTGCAACAAGTAATAGAATTTTTAAAAAGTTCTTTTAATGAGGCACTTTCTAGAAAACTCCAACTCTTAATAATCAAATTTTGAGAAACCAATACAAAATAACCTTTCCACTTGTGAAAAAAATCTCTGAAGAAGTAACACTTCAGACTAATTCGCATGCAACTTTCAATTGATTACAGTCCATTATAATCAGGATGAACTGAGAGCGAAATAATACCATGAAAGTTTTGGTCTTTATCAAAATTATTTGTAGCATGTATAAATATTTAAGGATTAGACACATTTCATTATTTAGCACATCGAGGCCCCAGTCTCACTTTATACTTACAGTGAATTTTACATATTAAAATAAAAAACTGAAACAAGAACTATTTTATGTGATGCAACTTAAATCATTAAGGTGCCTGGTCTACAGAAACTGTGCTTGGAAATTCATTCTGAGCCATAACCGAGCACAAAAGCTCCCCACCACTCTCAAAAGATAATTTACTCTAGGGCAGTGTTAGGGCAATCCCAGTTACAAATACAGGCTGGGTGAAGAATGGATTGAGACCAGTCCAAAGAAGAAGAATTTAGGACTGTTTTAGACGAGATTCTCAGCATGAGTTATCAGCATGAGCTGGCAGATCAGAAAGTGCATCATATCCTGAGCTGCATAAAAGAGACATGGGTAGCAAGTCAAGGAAGGTGATTCTGCCCCTCTGCCCTTGTGAGACCACACCTGGAGTGCTGTGTCCAGCTCAGGGACCCCAGGCATAAGAAGGATGTACACCTGTTGTAGCAAGTCCAGAGGAAGGCGATAAAGGTGATGAGATGGCTGGAACAGATTAAATAGGCAGAATCACCTGGGCAGATTCACACCCCCTCCCTGTATTCAGGGATGGAAAATGGACACTTGGATAGGTGGCTCACTCACAAGCTAAAAAATTCAGTAACAATTTCCTAAAAACATTCTAACTGCACGGAGGAACCTAACGCCAAATAAAATCAGGCATATGCATAAAATTTTTCAAGGTCTGCATTTGAATTTCAGAAATGGAGATGAGTGTCAAAAATTTGGTTGAAATCATGTAAATGTTTAGAAATAAGTAACTGAATATATTCAAAATATTACATTTAGCTTCCCAAGCCCACACATACACATAAGCTGTTGCAAAAATGAATTCTTACATACATGAAACACTTTCTAATATCTTCTTGAACTATGAGGAATAAAAAACCTAAAGCAAATGTCATATGCAAATAGCCATATATATCAAGAGTTTTTAGGAAATAAATTCTAGATTTGGGCACAGATGATGGTAACTAAAAAGAAACAAATATATGTTAAATTTCACTGCTTTTTTCATGGAAAAAAAAAAAAACCTTATGTTTTGGATTAAAGCTACTGTTAATCATGCAGCCATGTGGAAATATATATATTCAATGTATTTTGTTTTTTAGGGATTTGCCTACTCTCTTTCTGAGACTCTAGGCAAATTAATACACATGTTCTTCATACTCAAACATACATAATCAAATAACTAGCCTGGGATTCTGTCCAAGATACATGGTAAAAAGATCCACCATAGAAAATTACAAAAATGTATTAAAAAACCCCCTTTTACTAAGATGGGTGATAACTCTGCTATATGAATCTCCTCCTCCTTTCTTTTTCTACTTGGAGCATTCCTATGTACTAGGGACCATGCACTTATTATTTTAATATCTATTTTACATAACATTCAGTGTAAAGAAATCTCTGAATTCCTGCTGTTGACTATGATGTTGACACTCTACATCTATCAAATATGCTATACCGAGCTAAATTGACTATTACTTTGCTGATAATTGCAAATTGGCAGATCTTTCCAGGGAAGATAACAGAAAGATTTTCACGACTGTAAGGGTAAGATTAAATTTTAAAATTTTAATAAACTGTAAATTTTTTATCAACCTAAATCTCACCAACTGAAATTTGATGTAGTTGCCTATATACAGGTATCTACCTCACTATATAGCAGATGAAACACGTGAAAAAGGCTAGCAGATACAAAACAGGACTTAAGGAAAGCCACTTTTCTGGTGACTGCTAGGGGCCATACAGAGTAAGATATATCCTGGTTTTGGCTTAACAGATGCAATTTCTAAAACTGACCCCTTGGATTGCTTTTGCAAGTGATGAAATTACAAAGGAGTCTATTTTAGGGAAGGATGAATTTTCCTCCAGAAATATTTATCTCTTTCTATTTATCATAGAGCAAAAATAATTTACCAGATTTTGTCTCATACTCAAATTTTAGCTAGCTGAAATTGATTAAAATGGGTCCTGTCTCAAGCATTTACAGTGCTACATACTTTCTGTAAGGATCAGAAATATTTTCATGTAAGTCAAACACTTCTAGTCTACAGGACATATGCATATCATTGTGGCAATGTGTCAGTGTGTTGACTAGATCTTTCTTTCTAATCCTTAAGTCTGTTTATTTTGATTTATACTACAGATTTAGTTAAAGAATTGAATCAGCCATGGTCTATGGATAAGATTTTTGGAAATCCTGTCCCAAACCACAGTTTGTCAGCACCTACAGGGATCAAATTTGGTAATGCCAGATTTTAAACCTGCTAAAACATGCTAAAACATCTGTATAGTTACTGCATGGCAACCTCTGAAGCTTTTGAAAAACTTGAAATCATTCAACTTGAAGGACATAGGTATGCATATATAGCCCAATTCCTTTCTGTAAAATTTCCACCAAGTCCAACAAATGATTTTTTGTTTGTATGCCACTAGCTGATAATGAAATAGTGTGGAGGTAAGTCATTTCCAGCTGCCTCTGTTTCCTGTTGAAACATCATAAAATAACAGCAGTTAAAAAAACAACTGGTGTTGCAACTTTTCTATATTGGTTCTTAAATAATCTCAAGTTCAACTGCACAATTCCATTGTCATCAAATGGCATGTTTTACTGCCTTGGCATGAATACTAATGTTGTATCTTAAAAGTAATAGCTTTGACTGGACCTGGTTCAAGTCCTGAGGATAGTTTTAAATTCACATTTCTAGAAAATTCACGTAATGAGAAGTCTCTGGGAATCGTTAGTTTCAGCAGTACCTAATTCACACCCTCAAGCATATGCAAGTAGGAAATGTATTTCAAGACACATCTCCTTTTGTCTTTTAATTAAAATGTTTGTCTTGGCATAGGACTTACTGCTCACCACCAGTTAAGATTTTTGGGAGCATTCATAATTATTTATTTTCTAGAAGTTACAGAAGAAAAATGATGAAAATTGAAGTAATATTATATGTATTTTTTAGATAGCCTCTGGTGGTGTTTTTAAAAATATGGTAGTGGTAAGATGAATCAGCACTTACTGAGATTGTAAATGGAATGAAGTTGTCAGATTTATTTTTAAGTAGCACAGTGCATTTCAAGCCACTAGTACAATTTGGCTTTTTAAGGCTGACATACTGAGGGACAAAAAACCTGCCTTATTTTTCAATCTTCAGTGTATTTCTTTGATGGAACTGAGATGGTGGAAATGGCCCAGAGTAATTAAGGAAGATTTTAATTCCTCCTAAAGAAATTTTTTTCAAAGTGTGTAAACAGCTGATGATCTGATTCATTATCACAGCAGGTTTCTTGCTCATCAACATCTCTGTGTTATTTTTCCTTTCCATTTAGTTTAGGGTTTACATTGTTCTCAGTATATGGTATTTCTTCTGTCTTCTAATATATTATTATAGCAAGTTCTCCTCAATTTTCAGATAATATTTTTCTAGCCCTTACCCAGTAATTTCATTTTTCATCATTTTGCATTTATCCTGAAACACCAGAAGCCATTATACCTAAATATTCAGAGAATGAGTTCTAGCAACTTAATTTTCCTTCATTTTCCTGTATGTTGACACATAGCATCGATTTCCTCATTATGTTTCTTTTTGATTTTTCTCTAAGGGCTTTGAGAAAAAAATTAAAATTGAGCTGCTATTTAATGACATTTATATGTGTCTTACTAGTTTTATTTGCACTAGCTGAATTCACATTTTAAAATTTACAATTCATCTATGTAAGTAATAGAAATGCTCTTTTCTTACTAGCTATTATGGGCAATATTGCAAGTGTCTGTAAGTCCATTGTCATAATTAGTTGTAGAATGAAGGACAAACCATCAGACCTGATGTTTCTTTCAAATCAAAGAAGGCCAGACTGGTTTGACTGAACATTTTCAATGCGGAAGGAAAAGAAAATGCCTTTGGGTTCTTTTGCAGAAAGTGAAAATGTCACATACATAACCAAGCTTAAGTGTTATTTTGTATTAACTTTAAACATTCTCTGAGTAATCCACAGGTATAAAGAACAGCTGTTTTACTTATAGAATTTGGACATTGAGGATATATTTAGTATGGATTAAAATGGAGAGGTTTCTTTTATGGATATGCAAAGTCAAGTCTTGATTTTTGGGTCTACCACAGAGTTTCTGCATGAGCAGGAGCAAATGACTTTGGTAATAGTTATGCAGATGGATGTGGGCTCCTGTTTCTGCACTTGAAGGTGTTTAAGTACATTCCAGGTTCAGACCATTAGAATGGCACTGAGCTTGTGTGAATACACTCTTCCTGAGAGACCACCTTCCTGCAAATTGGGACTGAAGAATTTACCCATTCATACAGTCATATATACTGTACTCTACTGACATACAGTCAACAAGCTCATTTATAACTGTGCAATTCGTTATTAGGAAATATAATTTTCAGCTATTAATAAAAGTAAAGTCCAACAATTCATTTAAGTTAATGCATGAAATACATTTTTCCTCATATATTTCCTTATTATTAGGTTGTTCAAAACATCCAGTCTCAGAGTCCAACATTAGCTGATTACATTGATTGGATTTCCCTCTATGGAGAACAAAAACGATGATTTATAGCAGGAACCATAGATTTCCAACCCAAATGTTAAACAAACATCATGAATGCTATTATGTACTGTACCTTCTAAACTTATAAGATCTGTTTATGGCTCATCATCTTCTTTTTTATTCCCACAAGAGCCCTATGAATACAACTGAACAGAAACTGCCTTTTGATTGTGGGGCAGAGCATACCCAGTTAGTAATTTCAGAGTGATTGAACCCATGTGTCCAACACAGAGGATGAAAGACTCTGCCCCACCTGAAACCCCAAACTCCTGTCTCTCAGATGTTCCAGGACCCAGCACATCAGACATGATCTCCAACATGAAAAGGTAACACCTGGGACATCTGAAAAATGCTTGAAGGTTCGAGGACTGCAAGACCATGGCACAAAACTCCTCCTCTGCTGTACATAAAATGGAGCAATTTTTCCCTTCCTGTTAACATCTCAATTACCCTGCACAACCAACAGCCAGCCAAGAGTTTTGGTACAGAACAAACACACTTCATCTCCTTACAATGATACATCATGCCTGCATAAAGCACTTCGGTATTTTTAACCTAGTGACTCTCCTTCACTGGGCTTTCAGCCTACTTGAAGCTCCTCTGTGTTGTGAGCTCCTTGGCATGCCAGCAGTTCAGCTGCCATAACAAAATGCACAATTTTAAAGAGCTTGTTTTTTAATTAGTGTCATCATGATATATTCATTTGTAAAGTGCTTATTTAACTTCTCACATAGATTTACATGATAATTCCTAATTACTTTACTTATTGTTCCTACAGGATGGTAAAGTATCAAGAGAGATGATGCAGATAAACACAAAATCAAAGGGAAGACATCAAAAGTGAGGAAAAGCATAGAACACATATATGTCTATACTGTCCAAGAGTAGCACTGTTACCAGGATTACAAAATAGGAAATCACTTTTATTGTAGAGCAAAAGATCCGATTGGTCTAATATAACCTTTCTCTTAGGGTCTGGAGTCCAGGATCATTTAAAATGTGGAATTTCTTGTCTCATTAAGACTTGAAAATGTTTCTGTGTTCCAATCAGAATCATAGAATCATGGAAATCCTTGGGTTGTAAAAGACCATTAAAATCATGGAATTCAACCGTTAACACAGCACTGCCAACTGCACCACTAAAACGTGTCCACTCTGCCATCACATCTACTTATCTCTTGCTCACTTCCACCATTTCCCAGGGCAGGCTGTTCCAATCCTTGACAACCCTTTCTGTGAAAAAATATTTCCTAATATCTAATCTAAAACTTTCCTGGTGCAACTGAAGGTTTGGTTGGTAGAAGCATGCATTCTAAATGTGAGCTTTTTGAATGTAATGATCTTGATGTAGATAATGAATATTATGGTTTATAAAGCTGTCCTAATTTTGTCTGAGATACAGTTAACTTCTCAGTAACTGGTACAGTGTTGTGGTTAGGATTTTGTATGAGAATAATGTTGAAACACCCTGATGTTTTGGGTTTTGCTGAGTAGCAATTTTTTAAAACAATGTTTGAGGTTAAATTTTCTCTCTATACAGATAGAGAATGATTTTGTTATGCACTCCCTTTTACAGTGGATAATTAATAACCTCTGGATTAGTGTTGCTGAACATAAACCTGGATGGAGGAATAACAGTAAAAAATCACAGACTAGCTGTTAACAAAAGCCCAGTAATGAGCAATGCCAATTAATTGGTACAAAATAGTAACTTAAGTAATGTTTAGGACTGACAGAGTTATCTATTCTCAATAAATTTTTTTGAACATTGAATTTGAACTGAGAATTAATGAATGACAAATTACTCTTACACACTCAGTATTATAAGCTGAATGGATTGTATAAAATCTGAGACTATCTCATAAACAGGAGTTTTTAATTGCTTAAACATATTTTTAGGTAAAGAGCAAGGCAAATACAGCAAAATCGGGTTTATATGTGTTCAAATAATTTAGTTCAAGGTAAATATAATTCAAGGCTCTAGAGAATTTTCCTTAATCAGCATTAATTCAAGAAGAGAACTTGCTTCAAATGCAGACAAAGAGCATTTATTAAGGTACTTTTTTCCATTCAACTGATTTTTCCAATAACCACATCCATTGGAATACAAAATTCAATTTAGAAGACAATTTACTGTATCTTAATTAAATATCACAGACTGTTGAATCATTTTTTTTCTACGATCTAATAACAAGATAGCCAATTAAGATGCTAATTCTGAAATAAAAGGCAAATTGTACCCTGTGATTTACACAATGTCTCTGAGTTTAGGAGTTGTTTATGTGAGGACTGGTTGAGAACAATCTCAGATTTAAATGCGTGATTTAGCTGTTTTCTCCTGAATGCTCAAACTCTTGTCTTTTTGAGTATGTGAGAGAGCATTTGCCTGTGAAAGGCTCAGACAAGGAGTAAATGGACTAAAATATTTTAAGGTTTGAAACCAATAGCTGGAAAGCTACCTAAATCTGAGCAGTGAATAGAATCTATCATTAATATTACTTTAGAATTTATGATTCATAGACACAGTCCAGGAGTCTGGGGTGTTAAGACCTCTGCAGGAATAGGCTACATAAAATACTCACAAATAAAATCAGACAAAAGAGTAAAAAAAAAAAAAAAACCACAAAAATAAAGATAGGAGAATAAAAATCAACACTATCATGAGGCAATATGATACTGACATTCTGTTCACTATTGCCATGTTTTTAGAAGGAGCATAGAGGACAACATCTAAACTGAGATTTAAAGGAGGATGAGACTTCTGTGAAACTTGAGAGGAAGAATGTCCCAAATGTTAAAGGCTGCCAGGGCAAAGGGTGCTTTGCAGAAATCATCACTTGCTGAATACTTCTGGGCAGAAACATAGTTCATAGTTCACATTAATTTTTGACTGTTCCTCATGACTTGATACAGAATAAGGTTAGCATTTAAATAATTTTTTTTTCTGGGATGAAAAATAACAAAAATATCCTCCAAAACAGTCAAAGAAATGAAATAAATATTTTTTGGCATTCCTTATAACTACTGTGTCTGATTTGAAAGTCACTAAAAATGCCAAAGTTAAGTTAGTTTCATTAAAATAGTTGTGAGAACTACATTTGCAGTGTAATACAGCAATAATTAATTGAATCAGAGTAATGGGGAATGCCCACCAAAAAAAAGTTTAAAAAATTAATATAAAGGCAAAATATTCTACCTGCAAAGTTTTGTACTTTGGGATCAAAAATCATGTAATTTGAAGAACTTTAGAAAGGATTTTTTAATTGTTGTGCTCTTTTCTTCTCAGAACTTTGAAAAAACAAATTTGTTGTTATAGCTGAGGACTTTTCAATTCCTCTTCTATCAAGGTAAAAGTTGCATTTTCTAAAGTGAATATTTTAAAGAAAAATCATTTGTAATAAAGTTTCAATGAAGTTTATGTAGTGATGTCATTAATGAATATTGATCAGTAAATTTTTTAAAATAATAATAGATTTATTTTGAATCAGATGAAGTTTCTGGTTCTTGACCACTGATATAGATTATAATAACAAAACAAACATGTACAACCTTAGTAATTTTTTAGAAAATTTCTTTTCAAAAGACACAGATAAAAATACCCATGCAGGTAATCTGTATGAGTATACAGCTAACTTTAGAAGTCATAAAATTTTAGTATCACTGCATGAGGCTCTGGATTCTGTCTTAAGAGCACTTAGGGAGAAGGTCACCGTTAAAGCTGCTACATATCGAAGAGAAAGCAATCTTAGAAACCGTTTTGTAGTGTATCTATGCATCTGGATTCTCCTTGGTCTGTCTCTGATTGCATCCAGGCACTAAATGACTAGAACTGTCAGGATGCAAGAGCCTCAGAGAGAATCAGTGGAGCAGAAATCAAGGCCAGGAAACAATTTTCTTCCTTGAAATTTCTTATGAATAATTGTTTTAAGCTTTTGAAGTTTGTAGACTCCAGGTTAGACCTGGCTAGGAATTCCCAAACCTGGAAGAATTTTCAGACAATTGCTTCCTCAGAGTCAGGTGAGTTTGGTAGTTAGAGTCTGTCTGTTTTGGTAGGCTCACCTGTCCCTTGGCACATCTAACTGAGAGCTTCTTTTTGATGTAAAAGGCAGCAGCAGATGTCAGAACCTGCCTCTGAGCACAGAGAGAAGGTGCAGAGGTATGCAGGAATGTGAATTTACTATGCCATTTCTGGGAAAAAGGGATTCAAGGTGAAGAATTTTCTTTTCTGAACATGACTAAGTTCCTGCCCTTGAGTAGCTTCCCACCATAGATGGGAATCCTTTCTTTTAAAGAACAGATGTCTGTTAAACGTCTCCCCGACTTCGCATCCGTCCACCCACCTGAAGAAAAATGACATCTCTGTTTTCCCAGAAAGCCAATATTCCCATCTGACAGAGAGGTACATTAGCAAAAATCTTATCTTTACTGATTCTCAGCACACAATGGATGTTTGGAGGTATTCACCTCAAATCCCCAGCAGAAGACAATTTTTCTTATCTCTATCTGAATCACTCTGTGGTCAATGCCTACACTTTGCTACTGATTATTGACGTAAGCTCAGGCCAGTTTGATCTTGTGCTACTCTGTCAGTGCTATATAATGGTGGTCAGTTAAAAACTATTTAAATTAAGAATTAAATTATGGTATAAAACCATTGCTGCTTATTTTGAAGAGCAATTATCTCATTTTCTCCTATATGTACGACTCAAGGTTCAGACAACACTCAATTCAGAGAATCAAAGAATCAAGTCAAATCAAAGAATCAGAGAATCAAAGCTGAGTTCAGGATTAGCATCACTCTTGGAGAAATGTGACAGTCACCACCTGCTATAAGAAAGCCTCAAATAAAACCCAAAAACTGTTTCCTTGCCTGAGATCTATGCTCTGACCTTGGGCACTTCAGAATGAAGGCGTTAATTTTCAACTGGTTGGTTGGAAACACCTTGACTGTTTTCCTGTGCTTAGGAATTTCTGCACCTCCCAACCAAACTATTGCAGTTGAACAACATGCAGGCTCTGTGGTACCTGCACTATTTCTTTGTTGTAGTTCTCAGGGTGCTCCTTTGGCCCTGTTTTTTTTTCAGCTGGGAGGGAGGAGCTAATGCTTTCTTGAAATACAAATCACTTACACTTCTGGTTACAAGAGCACAGCTAGAATGAAATAACAAAGTGCCACGGAGTTTCTGGCTGACAGCAGGTGAAACTGCCATATTAACTTCAATGTAGTGCAAAATAAGGGGGGCATGATTAGAAAATACTAATTACCTTTACCCAACCCTTGTACCGGGAGATTCCCTATGACAAGGACTTGTGGAGCAGCAAGAAGTAATTAGATTTCTGACAGAGAAATTGCTGCACAAATAATTAAGCTGTCTATTTTCTTTTTGCTAGATAATATCAGTTATCTATTTTATAATAAAAAGAAAAAAAAATGCACATGAAGTTTCTCAAAAATAGAGCTCAGAGATGACAACTTCAAAAGCAATTCTGTCTTTGATTTTTCTTTTTAAAGACCAAAACCAATTGTGCATTCATTAATGTCTTTCTCTGAAGGCAGTTTCAAGTAATGAGCTATCAACAAAACCAGGCAAACAACCTGCAGTTGTCGCAGGTTTCTTGACACTCCCTACTAAACAAGAGTTTCTATCTCTGTATAAATATCTGGTGTCAGGTCAAGCAGCTAAATAACTCACTTTGGTATAATACTTTTGTTTAAAGCCCCATAAAATCTCTATTAAGTGTAAAACTTAGTTTTCCTCATGTCTGAAATGCTCAGATAAAATCAGATCTTGAGTGACTAACATGCAAATTTTTTTATTCAGGTAACATCTGTATGATGCACATTTGGTATGAAAAATAAACTGATTCAGATAAGGCTTGAAACCTTTGAACATATGAAGAATTTCAGAAATATATTTAATTTATTTTGTTTTACCCCCTTGGATACAAGGAATAATGTTCCTTTTGGAATGCATTGGTAGAATTATGTTAAAACTCATATCATCCAATCATATTTCAAAATAGTCAGCATCCAAGATTAATAATGATTTGTGCATATCAGCACTTCAAGACACACAGTGCTTAAAAACATACCAGTTAAAGTGTATTAAATCACCATATTTTATAACTATACATTTTCCCAGGATAGAAATAATTTACTCATTATTATTCAGTCAGTCTTCATCTCCTTCCCTGTCACTAACTAACATGAATAAAAGTTGAACAGTATGACCTCTTAGCAAATATAAATTTTATTTTATTAACTTTAACTTCCTAATTAAAATACTGTTCCTTTAATCAATTTGGTTATTACATATTTCTAATATGAAAATTATCAACAAATTTCAGCTTGGGCCTTATTCCTTGAAATAGCACATGGCTTTTTAATCTGGTCTTCTTGAAAGTAGCATATTTTTGCCATGATTTATAATGTCTTTTCAAGGCAGGAGAGGACTAAACTCCACCAGAATGAGGTTTAGTGCATTTTGGTACTTCATTCACCTTGCCAGTTGCTTTCAACCTTAACCTCTGGAGAGACAATGGTTTCACTAGAAACTATAATTCAGCCATAGTGAGGGGGAAACACACTGCTGTGTGTGCTTTGTCACTTTAATAGAGTGATAGAAAAATGAATTACACCACGAGTTTACAAATCAGAAGTTTTCATTACCCTGAGTAATGTTCTTCCATAATGACTCACCAGTGTTAGTGGGATGGGTTCACCTGTATAAATCGCTGCTGTGTGGGTAATGTTTTTATGTTCACACTTTCCAGGTGTTTTAAGTACAACAAAATCAACTCAGATGTGAATTTGGAGAAAAAAATGTGCCTGCCTTTCTGAGTCTTACTGTTCTCTAATCGAAAAATGGAACACCTGTGAAAGTCGTTGCAAAGCTGGGACAGGTGAACATTCTCTGTCCAAGTGGTCAAGTGCTTCTTCCCCTTTGTCTGCCACACATTTTTATGTGGTTCACCTACACCAAGGATCTCTGTACCTAAGAAAATAGGACATGAACAGAATTGATGGCAGATTTGCTGAGAGAAGAGACTTCTTGGACTTCCTGGACTCCCTGGCTTGGAACAGATTATCAGGATGCAGTAACATGCAGCTACAAGCCTTTGGGTCTTCCCCTTTCACAAATACCTTCTCAGTCCACAGACAAGTGTGTGTGGTTTGGGTGTGTGCAGTGAGTCATTAGTCCTGAGTGTAGACTCCGGGATGATGCAGATAAATCAGAAAAAGAAAGTATTAAAAAAAGCCATGGAAAATATCATACCCACTTGCTGCAGAGAAAGGAACAACAGAAAGGAAACAGACCTTAAGTGTTAATCAGTGCCTTATAACAAAATTTTATTTGTCACAGTGTTAATTTTAGAGGAGAAGAAATAGGATATTTAAAAAAAAATAAAGACTATTTAAGGCTCTCTTAGTTTCATTAATCAAAATTCTGTAGCTTTTCTAAAGATCAGAAAATCTCAAGCATAATGCTATTTTCTATCCTGTTCCAACTGCCTTTAAATTTTTCTAGGAATGTATTCTGGATCACATTTTTCATCTTAGCTTTAATGTTTTAAAAATTTACATTTTACCATGTAGCCTGCAGCAAAGTGTGGATGCTGAGGTTTAAGGTATTCATTTATTTTTACCTCTTGAATTCATATTTTTGAGAAGAAGGCATCTAATCTTTTCTTAGGCTTGAAGAGAAAATATTTTCATTGTTCCAATGGTATTTTCAATTCCTTTTCTTAGAATTGGAAGTGTCTCTTTCATTCTTAAAATAGGCTTACATCAGAAAATTCTCTGTGATTGTTTCCTATCACTCTCAGAAGATATATTTGAAGAGAACAGTTGTAAGTCAGCCACCCATATACTTCTCCCATTCTGAATTTTAATAAGCTCTGGGAAAAAAGTAGAGCTTCTAAGTCAAATATAAAATGAGAAGCATACATCTCTTGTGTGAGAACAGAGTGGCACCCACAAATGCACACAATTTACCAGCAATGCCTCTGACTTTTATGCAGAACAGCAAGCACAGGTCTGTTGGCAATATGGAGCTGTTTTTGAGATTGCTGCACTGTCTATTTTTCAGCCGTGTAGGTCATCTCATGAATTTGTCATTTTGCAATTAAAATAAACCTTATGTAATTCTTCAGGATTGTTTGATGTCTCTTTTTCTGTACTTTGCCTCGTGTCTCATTTCCACTGGGATAATAGAGATCTCATGTTATTCCAAAGTGTAAAACCTGTTTTCTGTTCATACTGAAAGTTGTCAAAGCAGAAGAAGGGTAAGCATAAGTCTTTAAATATAGAAATTACAGTCATAGAAACTGTTTCCTTGGTTCCCATGGGTAGGACTAGGATTAATGGGCCCTAAAGAATTGTAGGTTTGACATTAGGAAGAGTATAAGGAGTAGTCATGCCTAAGAAGAAGTTGACTGAGAGGGCTGTGTAATTTTAGTCTTTGAAAGACTTTAGGCAGATCAATCCAAAGATGGATTTAGAATGAATTGGTAGAGGTGAACCAGTTGAGAAGTAAAAGACTTGAAGGACATCCTGAGCCACTATCTTTTTCTACAGTGCTGAGGAGCAATTCTATTCAAACATATTCACTAACAAAGCTACCTTCCTCTGGCTGTTAATGCTAGTTGTGGGTGAGAAGGAGCAGACCTTTACTTACAGGAAGTAAATAATTCAATTGGACACACATGATTTGTCATTATTGTGACAAGGTTAGAGGGGAGGGATGCCATCCAGATGAGAGGTGGACCCATATGAACCTCATGAAGATAAACAATGCCAAGTGCAAGGGGCAGTCCCAAACACAAATGTAGGCTGTGCAAAAAATGGATTGAGAGCAACCCTGAGGAGAAGAACCCAGGGTTGTTGGTAGATGAGAAGCTCAACATGATCCAGCAATGTGAACTCCCAGCCCAGAAAGTCAGACTCATCATGGACTGCACCAAAAGTAGTATGCATGAAGAAACATGTTGAGGGAAGTGATTCACCCCTCTACTCTGCTCTCATGAGACCCTGGACTGCTGCTTCCAGCTCTGGGGTCCCAACATGAAAAGGCTTTGGACCTGTTAGAGGGAGTCCTGAGGAGGGCCACAGAGATGACCACAAGAGCTTTCCACACAAAGGCACCGAGAATTCTCCGGGAAAACTTTGCTCCATCCTGGCGTGATGCCACTTTCTGCCATTAATTTGCTGCTGACCACTCCCAGAAAGAACACATTGGCTTGATGGACCCTTGATCTAACCTGACAGAGTATTTTCTAATGCTATGTTTTCAGATGTGCATGTGTTTGCTTACGTGCCAATATTCTCCATTGTTTCTTTATGCCATAGTAGACATCCATCCCCACAATTCCCCCACCACCACCAGCAGCCACGCCAAGAAATACGTATCATTCCTGAAACAGCAAAATGAAGACATTCTTCCAATGAATATAAGTAGAGCTTACTCCCATCCTCCACTACCTGATCTACATTAGTGACTGTAAAATTGGATGGCAAGTTATAATATTTATTAGAAACAAATCAGATAGGTACCCCAAAAAAACCCAAAAAAAACCCAAAAAAACCCAAAACAAAACAAAACAAAACAAAACAAAA